>JASAND010014747.1:0-24325 GCA_030248195.1 Trissonchulus latispiculum
TTAAATGTTGACCATCATAGCTCATATTAACTTTTTCATGCGACTGCAAGGAGCATTTTTCCTACTTGTATATATATATACATAATGAAAAGTATACAGAATGATCGGACACCTTTGGCATACATTGTAATTGCTTATTTTACCTTAGTTTACCTCATTTTCTTGATGTAAATGCTGTTTGTATCTCTACGGAGATCCGCGGGCCACTGCAGTCCTCTTTCTGTGCATAGCACAGTCAGAGAGGTTTTGATAAAACCTTCTCTGGCTATGTTGCAGCACAGATAGAGCCGAGCTGGCTGTCCTTCTGGGACAACCAGGCAGGAGCTCCAGAGACTAGTTCTCTCTGGGTAAGAGCGCTCACAGCGCCCATTGGCTCTCTCCTGTTCGGACTAAGGCTTCGGCCTTAGTGACTGCAGGCAGGCGTTTTTCATTATTTCTTTATGATTAATGCCTTGTATCCTTCGTGGATCCGCCTGCTGGCCCGCGTTTACCTCATTTTCTTGATGTAATTGTAATTGCTTATATTTTTTTATATATGTACTTTCGTACTAATTAGTATTACTTTCCTATTTAGTAAATTACTTATACGTTGCTATATAATTGGCTTACATTTTCTATCTGGTTAATTAAATGTGATTTTGTTAGGTGAATTGAAGGCCTAAGCCCTTATTAGGTAAAATTAGCATATATAATGCATTTTGTATGTTTCATATTTGTTTTGTGTTAAGCTTTTAGAAACGTCACTTGGACGATTGCTCGTGGAGCTTGAGTCTGGAGGAAATATTTCAGGAACTGTTGCTCTTTGACACTGACAAAAAGAGCCGAGAATGGCTGGCTAAGGAGGTAAGCCTAGCGTCAGCAGTGTGTCATGTGTCTCTGCCGCCTACCCCTGGGCTTTTTCCGAGGTCAAAATTTCTGGGGGGGGGCAAAATTTTTTTAAAAAATACCAAAAACAGTTATTTTTGCTGCTGAGCTAAACACTGAACTATTTTGGAACTTTTTAATGTAAGCTTGAGATTGCTAAACTGCTAAAAAATTCGGCGAAACCGGAAATATTCGTAAAAATTAGCCCTCAAAACCCTATTTTTCCGGGCACTTTTAAGTTCTGGGGAGGAAGCCTCTATTCCTGGAGGGGGGCGATCTAAGTCTGGATTGGTCTTCACATCCCCCCTTTTGGGAAAACAAGCCCCACCTTCTAATAGGACGCCCTACCTCCTTTTCCATTGTAAAGTACGCAAAGTTGAAGAACATGAATACAACAAAGCTCTCTCTATCCAACCCAGCTATCCTTCCATAAACCCTGGTAGGTAAATGGGTACCGTGAGACATGTGCAGGAGGGGAAGTTCTGGGGGGGTGAACCGGCGGCCTGAGGCCGCCGGAAAACCGGATTTTTCCGGTTTTTTGCCCAAAAAACCGGAAAAATCCAGATTCTGGGGGGGGGGGTGAGCTCCAGGTCAGGGGGGGGGGTGAACCCCCCCCCCCCCCAAGCACATGTATGGTACCGTCACCACGGTGGGAAGATTACAGCATTCTATGATGGAAAGGCCTTCCACGGATGCCGTCTTTGTCTTCATCTTCCTGGACCGTCGTGAGCAGGCTCAATGCGGTTAAACCAACTAAAGGCGGTCCACATCCCGGAGATTAGGTCAGGTCCCTGGAGGAACCCCTCGAAAGGATGTCAGGCCTGAGCCGGGAACCGAAGTGCATGCGTCTAGCGCCCCTGTGAGCAGGACAGTGGAGAAACAAGTGGGATATGTCTAACCCATCTTGTATATACCTCTGCTTGACTAGTGACCATTACATCTCAATTGTGACAGAGTCACCCGTTCCTTCCTGCTGGATGCAGTCACCATTTGAGTTGACATTCCTGGCTCTATGGTTGGGAGAGTCCGGGAATGGGCACCGGCACCCCGTGTCCCTTGGCAGGACGGGGCTGTCTCCTGGGGTAAAACTTTTACCTTTTCTAAACTCCCCTCTCTTCCCCTTCTGGCGTCGATGTTATCAACGCCTAAACCCGGATTAAGGGGGGGGGCTACGAACGGGTTGGCACAACATCGTCGGAGAGAGCTACTTTCCCGCCCAACGTTAGCCAACATATCAAAGTAAAAAAGTTTAGGGTGAGCAACAATATATCTCATATACACCGTTTTTGGCAGGACGCCAAAGTCGAAATTTTGGTGCGAAAAATGGGATTTTTCAAAAAGGGTTTTTCAGCTCTGGTGAATTAACGGTTCGACCGATTCTGTAACTTTCAGCCATAAATGTTAACTGTTACTAGTGCTAAATATTAAAAGTATTCCGGCTTTCGAGCGTTGCTTCCTTCTTTAGTTATAACAGCTCAAAGTTTGAAATTTTGCAAAAAGTTGCGAGGTGACCGTGCGCCGTTTTCGATCTAATAAAATAGGCAGCCCCTAGCCTACCCCAGCTTTTTACCAGTTATTAGGCTCTAATAGGGGCATACTGTCTGTGAGTTTCAAGGGCTTTGGTTTTCTGGTTAGTGTGCTAGCCAACATTTCGTTAAGAAATAACCCTTATTTTTAGGCCTGAAAAGCTAGCTAAGCGCAGTAAAAATGGGGTCAAAAAATTTTTTGTCTCCGATTTTGCCGAAAAGGTGGTTATAGGGGTTATTTGACCTGCTGAATCCGAATATCAAATCCGTTTTTCGATATGACGCTTCCTTCGTTCAGTATGTGCTTACAACTGTCTTAGAGCTTTTTGGAGCGATCGCCATCCATACTTCGACAAATCAATCTAGCATTTATAAACATTGGAGCGAGGTTTAGTGACATAGCTTTTGGCACATCTTGGTGCACTCACTGGCCTGTAATGTGCAAAGTTTCAGCCGATTCTGCCACAGTACTTTGGAGTAATTGACTCACATCTTCGAAATGGCGCCAAATAACAGCGACAATATCGATAATATAATCCAGCACTGCGAACACAGGGATTAACGAAATCACGTCATTTATACCAAAGTTAAGACAGATACTTGGAGTATTAATTGCCGCAAAGTTTGGTTCATTTGGTAAACCACAGCTCATTAGAAGTTAGTTAACCTCCACCCGTATAGACCTACAACACCCAATTTTTCGCATTTTGATCGTATCGCACAGAAAAGTAGGCAATGGCCTAGAGATTATTTTACGCGATATCAAAGCACTATATATCAGAACTAATTCCTGAAAATTTGGGTACTGTGCCTTGCACATAGCGATCTGGGCGAGGCGAAGTTTGTGTACGTGTCATGTCGAGTTTTGGACCGATAACACCAACTTCTGATGGCTCCACAGGACGCTACGCTGTATGGAATTCTTTCAAACTTTAAACTATTTTACACTTAACCTAATACTATTATGTGGCAAAAGACTAGCTAGCTTTTCCAACATCGAACTTTTAGTGAAATTCGTAGCCCCCCCCCTTAACTCCCAAACCCGGGTTAACTTTATGTGTTGAAAATAGCAAAGTTGTCCCAGGTTTGTGGCTTAACCCAGGTTTAGGGGGTTGATAACATCGGCCCCTGAACTGGGAAGAGCCCCCTTCTGCATTGGGAAGAAATTTTTTCCGCCTAGTTTGGATTACGAGTTTTGTATGCGGACTAGATTAACGTTTTTGCAATATCTATGGCTATATTATATATATTACTAACTAGTACGGGCTTCCCCGGATAAATTTAATTGATTTTTGTAGATCCCATATTTTATGCATTTGCACCATTTGTGGAGGCGATTATGCAATAATAATCTCTGGTATCGGAATTTTCAATTTTTTCTGACGCTGTAATGAATTATATACATAATATATTGTTCTATAGTTCTATCAATAAAAATCTAAATGGAAATTCAGCTTAATTTTTGCTATCCTGTGCCTGGGTTTATTTTAAAGGGAAAAAGTGGGGTGGGGGAAGCCCTCCCCCTGGGGGAGGTCCAAAAGTGGGGGGAATAAAATGGTCTAAAAATGCCAAAAATACAGGAAAAAATTGCCTGTTTTCTTCATAATCCTGCTATAACTATGTACATATGCTAAAAAGTGCTCAAAAATTGAGTTGGAGTACCAAAATAGACGATTTGTGAGCAAAATATTCAAGCGAAGCCGAAACATTTTTGAAATTTTGACCAAAAAATTCTTCAAATTTGGCATTTTCTGGGCACCAGTGAGTGGAGCAGGTAGCCCAAAAATGTGGGTGGGGGCCGAGTGGGGGGAGGGAACCCAAAAAGTGGGGGGCGCCACCTATCCCCCCCTACAAAAGTAAACCCAGTGTGCCCTATACCTAACTGTAGGTATGTATATACAATATTCGTTGTATTTTGTGTGTCTGTAGGCGCTGGCGAAAAATCCTCGTATCACTGTGGACAGTGAGGGGAAGTTTATCTACAAACCGCCGCACAAGGTTCGCGGGAAGACTAGTCTACTGAATCTGCTCAAAAGACAGGATCTGGACGGAAAGGGGGCCATTTATCTGTCAGATTTAATTGACTCCATGGCCGGTGCAGAAAAGGCTGTTGAGGTACTAAGCTGGAAAACAAATTCACTAAATGTGCATATACACATGAAATAATCATCCAAACTTCTACTTAGTAAACTAAAGACTAACCGCTTACTTCACGAGCTAAGTTTAAGCTGCGGAATAGCTGAAGACTCTAGCGAGCTAAAATTGGTTTCAGTCTTTAGTTGTTCCAGATTTATTTGGTAACGTTCAGGTTTAAATGTATATAAATATACAGGGCCACGTTGCAAAAGATTCTCTTAAGTATCCTTCCTAGCAGGTACTTAGGAGGATGTCTGGGAGCTGTCTAGGAGGGAGTTAGTAGACAGCCTATGCCCGTTTCACAAGATTTCTCCTAAGTTTTGCAGGTGCTGCTCCTGACCTTGGAGAAATGTTAGGAGTGGTGGATAGCACTCCTAGCTTAGGAGTCAATCTTTTGAAACCCAATTCTCCTAAGTGGTCACCTAAGCTGAACTTAGGAGCCCTCCTACCGTAGGCTTTGGAGAATCTTTTGCAGCACGGCCCAGATCTACACAGACCTGACCAGACCAAAAACGTGTAATCTAAATGTCAGTGACAGTCATAAAGCTGTCAGTGAAAGGGCAATTTATTTTGGCACGTACTGTATGTTGACCTGGGCAGAACCCGCAGCTGACGATGTCGTAAGTGCATTCGGATCTTTTCCACAATCCCCCCCTCAATACGAACTGGTTGAATTGGGGGTTATTGAGTGATTCAAATGCGTTCATATTTTGGGAAGGTGTTACCTGAGGTTCAGTAATTTCAAAAATTTTAGAAATTTTAAATTTTTTAAAATTTTAAAATTTATTAAATTTCAAAATTTTTGAATTTTTTAGAAATTTTCCGCTAGAATCGATGTAGCTGAGCATTTTCTCTTCTTGCACCAACATCTGAAAATGCTTCTTACGATCTCTACAGCTGCTGTAACTGTAAAGATCAAAGGAAAACGCCTCCTGTATACAGCAGTAATCGTGTGGCTATTGCTGGCGGCAATTTCCTTTGATCTTTACAGTTAGAGCAGCTGTAGAGATCGTAAGAAGCATTTTCAGATGTTGGTGCAAGAAGAAACAATGCTCAACTTCATCGATTCTACCGGAAAATTTCTAAAAAATTCAAAAATTTTGAAATTTATATAATAAATTTTAAAATTTTTAAAAATTTAAAATTTTAAAAATTTTTGAAATTACTGAACCTCAGGTAACACCTTCCCAAAATATGAACGCATTTGGATCACCCAATAACCCCCAATCCAACCAGTTCGTATTGAGGGGGGGGGATTGTGGAAAAGATCCGTGCATTCAACAGTGTGCTTTTCTGGCAACTAATCTGATCTCTTCTCAATGCATACACAAACGGAAACTGTGCAAGGGCTTACACTCAACAACATGTAGGTATATTCGTATACTAATGGGTCCGCTAGTCATGGCTTCGAAACTGTACGTACGTATATATTTGTATATTTTTAGGCACTTGGAAGCGATGTGTTGGTTGTGCCGACCAGCGTGAACAAGCGTAAAGATAAAGTTGTCTTCTTTAATGATAAGGATAGCACTGTTCTCATTGATGAAGGTACTGTGACAGATTTTCATGATTTTTGTTCATCATTCTTTATTCTTACTAAAAGCATTTGGTAAAATTCTTTGCTCATAGATTTCGTTTTCTACTTTACTTGTGCCTTTTCACTGGAATGCAATTTCACTGTTACGTAAGTACATACCTATTATATAAGCTAACGTTGTACACTGTGCATGCATATGCTGGCTTTTTTCAGAATTTAAATCATTATGGCGCACCATCAATATTGAGCACATGGATGACCAAAAAATTGAGGAATATCTTCAGAAGCAGGGAATTGCGTCCATGCGAGATACCAATAAGAAAAAGGTAGATAGATAACTAGGAGATGGCAATAGTTTTATGACTATGAGAAAGCTATAATAAAGATATCAATTAGGTTATTCGCGACAAACTATTTCTGTAGTCCTCACTTGCGACAAAGCACTAATTGTTTTAAATATAGTCTGAGATGAAGGCCATGCTATTTTTGGTGTGTATAATGTTCTGTTGATTTATTTTATTTTAGAATAATGCTGGTCCAATTCCCAAACGTAAGCCTACCAGACGACGAAATATCATTCAGCATAATGAACATATGGAAGGAGTTTTGCAAGACTTCAGTGATCGGACTTAACTCAGTTTTAATTTATTATGTACTGTATTTTTGATTGTCTTACTGTTGTAAATTTGTACATTTTCTCCTTAAGTAAATATTTTCTCAAAGTGTCAAGTTATTCTCAGCATTGTAGGTAGCTGTTTAAACTTGTAATGTTTGGTATGGCTTCACCGTACCCTTTGTTTCTGTGTGTTCATTTGGAGTGAAAAATGTGTAAATTTTGTATAATTTTTAATCACTCTCAGTCCATATTGCGGGGTCGTTCCAGAAACCGATATTCGTTCGATATGATTGCTTTAGAGTATTTACAGGAGCTTGGAACTAATAATTTAATTTTAACCTCGGGCAAAATCTCTAGCACTCCTATTTTTCGTCATGATAGAATTGGCTATTATCAGTTTCTAACGAACTAACTGCTATTTTCAGCATATTGTGTTGTCGAACAAAGTCTCCTACCTAAATGCCTCTGAAGTTAGAAACAGAAACCAAACTGTTTTATAAGGAGCCAAGCTCAAAGTTGTCCATATGGATCAGAAGTGGCTTGTGGAAGGGAGCAAATTTTCAGCGAGTCCTGAAAGCAATACAATTTAACTCCTTTTATTCAGTCAATGCTAATAGCCCCAATGATTTTTTGACTAGATCCTTAGGGTGTTTCTTCCGTACACGCATATCTGTGAATAATTTTCGTAAAATTTAAAGGATTGAGCTCAAATGGTACTGGTACTGAAAATTTCTAATTGAGCTTTTATTAAAATTTAGGGTCAAGTTGTTCAAGGTGGGATCAAAAAACTTGTGTCTCAGATTCTGTCAGAACGTATATGCGGATTTTCAGGGTTGTTGAACACGAATCTGAAAACCGGTGATCGATCCAGCATTCCATTAGCTCCGTATACGCTCACATGCTACGCCTAAAACCTTTGCTTATACTGTGCTAACAAAAAGCTGTTGAAAAACGGTTTTCGGGTCGTGTTCTGCGGCCAGAAAACCCCTACACACAACGTTTTAGCATAATCGGAGACAAAAATTTTTGGTTCCCCTTGGCCTTCTCTTCACCAACTTAGAAATTTAAATTTTTAAAAATGATCAGAATTGTGTTCAAATATACCCATTAGATTTGTTGGCCGGCCGGTGTCAATCCGTCTGACCGGCCAAGGTTCGGCCGAGCACCGCTGGCCGTCACCCAGCCGGCGGCCAATTTTGAGGTGGTTGGGCTTGTACCTTGAATCAAATTTTCAAAGGGGCTTCGACCGTCAACCTAAATTAACGTTAGTAGTACCGTAAATTCGCAGTTTGTAATAAATTTGCAACAAAATTGTACATATATTTTTAAAAAATTGTGGAATGTTTTTGGATCTTTTCCAAATTCCAAAATTTTTGGAATTCCTGTGCGAAAACCTATATACTTTTTCTGCTAACCTCTTGCTCAGTCTTTCCTTACTCTTTGCCCTGATGATGATAGAACTTGTACCTTTTCGGGGTTGCGGAGGAGGGATTTGGTCCTGCCTCCCATAACCCCTCTTAGCCTATAGCTGGCACTCTCTCTGTTGTCAGCTGATGATACATACATGCTCTGCACGCTGTGTGACCCCAGACAGCTGACCCAATCCCCCACAGAAAATGTGCACCTAGTTTTCATCCCACAAATCTGTACCCAGTACATATTTCTACTGTAAATCTCGAAAATCGCGGTTGTGTGCGTAGAATTTGTGTCTGTGGTTTAGCCGTAAATTCTTTTAATGAACAGGTTGGAATTTCATTATTGTCAATTAAACAGTATCAAAACCAATTAGTTGGCGATTTTATTTTAGATAGCTGTAGAAAGCTAATTTCAGATGGTTATGGAAGCCGAAGAGCCCACAAATGCCAAGAAAGCGGTCAAAGTTTCTGTGATTGGAACTGAATTTTTCATATTTGATGCTGAGGGTACCTTACCTTTTCCCCCCATGAGCTTTGTGATGTTAGGAAATAGTGAAAATTTTGCTGTGTCCATTTGCAAAACGTTTTATCTGGAAGCAAGCAAACAAGCATAAGCTTCCATACATAGTCTTTAACTCCTCGTTCTGAGGACTAATGAGCAAGATGTTTTTAATTTTATTTTCCTTTTACAGCTGTGATCCAACTACGACACGACTGGCGCGTCGTTGGCAGCCTGGTGGGCAGTCTACCCACAGCTCCCTTTCAAAATGACCAGCTTGGATTGCCCCTAAAACTGTGCCGGGAAGAAGTTTGCCTTCTCCTGGCAAAAGGTCAGTTTTGAAGTGGGACAGTTTTTATGTCCCCAAGAAATGACTTGGAGGAGGTTTATGCAGTTTGTCACTCTTATCTATTATGTACTCTTGATTTTAATATGAATTATGTAGAGTAAATTAGTAAGACTATTGGGTCGCAATAGAAAATATTTCGAAAATTTAAATTTTGCCACGATTTCAATGATTATTTTTGTTGTTATTTTAAATTGTCAAACATTTACCAAGTTCTGCACGGCGGACCCCGATTTATATGTCTCTAATCAGTGGCGCACATAGAAAATTTTTTCGCGGGGGGCGGACCTCAGAAAAAATTTGGGGGGTCTGGGGGGCGAAGCACCCCAGAAGTTGAAAAATTTTTGAAAATTGGGTTTGAAAAGCAAAACTAAGCGTAAATTAAGCAAACATTCATTAAATTTCGCGCCGAAGGCGCGAAAATGTTTGAAAATCTTAAAAAAAGTTGCTATTGAAAGGTTTAAAACGCCGAAATAAGGGTAAATTACGCAAAAATAAAGTTGATTTCGTTCCGAAGGCGCGAAAATTTTTCCTTTGCACCTGGTTTCGGGGGGGGGGGCGGCCCCCCCGCCCCCCCTCTTAAGTGCGCCCCTGTCTCTAATAAGAACTAACGATTATTCCCACCTTTTCCTACTTGAATAGTTACGATGATGTGTTATTTGGATGTATTAAATTTTGATTTCAATTTTTAATTTATTTAGGTGGTGTTGAACTGAGTACACTTTCTAAGGAATTCGTTTTTCCGGAAGGGGAAAGGGCTAAACAGTTGGCGGACCAATGGCAATGCTTTCGCCAGAAGAGTTTCAATGACCAGGTAGGGTTTAGTCGTCCAATATGTATTACAAGAGTACATAAGAGCAAGAGTACATAATATAAGAGTGTGCCACCAGGCACACTCTATGTTATTAGAGCAAAAACTATGCTCTGCTCGCTAACGGCCCACCCTCCCCCCCCCCCCCGCAAATTAGACTCATCACTTCAAAGAATTTTGTGCGCTAAGTTTGTGTTCTAAAGCTCGAAACAGGCACAAAATTCGCGCACGCACTACTTGTGTTTTCGAGCTTAAGCACACAAACATAGAGCGAGTGAGCGTACCTCCGTTTCGACTAGGTACTGATTTGCGGGGGGGTCACTATGTTCTAATTTGCGGTGGGGGGGGGGGGGTGGGCCGTTAGCGAACAGATCATATTGCTTTGATAAGAGAGAGCTTGCCTAGTGGCATACTCTTATCATTATGTACTTTTGATAAGAGCAAGACCAAGAGTGTATAATTAGGATGACTGGGAAACTTAGCCCTTCCTGATAGAAATGGCTTGCGATATGCTCTGCACATTAAGGCCGAAATCTCGGGGGAGGGGGCATTTACTACATATTGTTCATCATACGTTTATATGCGTTTGAATTAAAATACATCTGATTGGCTAATCGCCTACCTTATGTTAAATTTAAATGTATGAAGGGACCCTCCCGAGATCTCGGAGGGAGTCCCGCTTAGCGTTGTTAAACGTGTGTTTATATGCAGTCGAACTGAAATGTATTTGATTGGCTACTTAGCTACCGTAATCCTTATTAGTTCGATTCAGTTCGATTGCATATATAGACACTCGCTTAACAACGCGAAGCGGGATCAACGCAAAACGATTTCGGCCTTAATGTGCCGATCATCTCGCAAGCAATTACTATTAGGGAGGGCTAAGCTTCCCACTCTTTCTAATTATATACTTTTGGTAAGAGTAACTAATATTATAAGAGTGTGACAGTTGGTAGGCTCTCGGTTATCGGCTACAGGTACATGTTTTGCTGGCTAACGGCTGACCTCTCCCTGCAAATGTGTATGTTCACTTCAAACGAATTCGCACTCTAACTGTGCGTTCTGAAGGTCGAAGCAGACACAAATTAGACGCGCACAGGCGTTTTGTTTTCGAGGTCTAACACGTAAATATGCAGCGAGTGAGCGTACAGAAACGTGTACTGGATGCCTCGCACATCCCCTCTCAATCGTTCTCTAAAACGTGCAACTTCTGCAGATTTGAAAACCTTTTTTAGAGCTCAACCATTCACGGGCGGTTTAAAAACCTATTTAACTAGCTATAAACGCTAGCAATCCTTTAGTGGCACTTTTTCAGGAAACTTCTGCAAAATTTTACATACACTTGTCCCGGTGTTGCAGCTAAGATCTGTATGATTGCCAGGTAGATCTTACACTTGCAGACATTTTCTCCTAAAGATCAACTAATCGGTTTGTGTCGTTTCTGTATTTTCAGCGACAGCTCCGAGCTCAGGACAGGCAGGAAAGCCTTCGCCGGCGTCTGCAGGAGGCGGCCAAACGAAAGGCCATCAAGAAACAGAAACTGGACAGTCTGAAGGGGGAGCCGGGCAGTGCCAAGGAACGGCGACTGACCAATGCCGACATTGCCCAGGCACCACCTGTGACCCCGGAAGCCCTGGCAGAAGCTGAGGCTGAACTGAGGCAGCGAATTGCTGCTCTTGAGGAGCCAGAAGAGGCAATCCCAGACGGCCAGCTGTTGGTGCAATTTCATGGCGGTAGGGTTGACTTTTGCTTTGGATTTTTGATTTTTTGCTTTAGTTAAGGGGGGGGGTCGCCAGGTACCAAATTTTATAATCACCGATTTCGCTAATTTTCGGGTATAATACACACCCATATGTGTCCAAAAACAAGACATATTTTTAGAGTCCAGGGTCAATCCAGTTAAGAGATATTGCAGTTCAAATCCCTTATTTATACCAGTATACCTCTCTGAGGGTTACGAAGTCGTGTACACATAGGATGACAAAGGGCTTGCGGTAGAAATGACAATGATATGTGGCCAAGTAGCTAGCAAGTAACGGTGATTGATAATTTGATCAAGCTCATTCCGACTGTTATTACTTCAAACTTTAACGCGGTATAACTTTCCCATACTGCTTTGTAGTAGAGACTTGGTGCAAAAAGATAAAATGTTCAGGACATCGAGAGCTTCAATTTACTATAAAATGTGGCTATATTCGGAATATTTGAAAATTTGCCATTTTTTTACTATAGGCCTCCGTCATTGAACTGAAACATGCATCCACAGTTCAGCACCAGCAGTTGCAGTGAAACTTAGCACACATATTCCTGTCATATGTGCAAATTGGCATACCAAATTTGGTTTGAATATCTTGGGTTTCACATATATTCAAAAATTTGAGAAAATGGCGTATTTTGCGTATTCGTATTTTTCACGAAGTTTGTGCAGTGAACGGCTAGTTCAGGGCATGACGAAGTATATCTTCGGTGGCATTTGTGTAAGTCAGAATTGTGCAAAAACCGACTTAATCCAACTTTGAAAATTTCTACAAAATCGCTGAGCTAACGCAGAAACTCCTCATATGGATATTAGCACAATACCGATTAATATTTTGGCAAGTTGTAGCTCATTTGCTCTGGCACAGCGCTCAAACATTTGGTCACCGCGAAATTTTCCTAACTTTCTTTTTTTCCTATGTTTAACACATGTCGGGGTCACCTTTGGAGGACTACTGTGAATGATAGGTAGGGAAAGCTTTGCAACAAACGCAACTGTCTTGTTTTGGGAACCCATGGAGAGTACAAAATATGTGAAAATGGGAAAAATCGGAGATGGTCGAAATTTGGCGACCCCCCCCACTAAGGTGCTGGTTTCCTTTCGGGTATTTATAGACCGGACACGGGATTGGTTGTTATGGCTGGAAAGAGGACACAAAAATGAACATTTTTGCTTTTACAACCTTTGAGCTATCTCCAGTGGTTAAGTCAGTATAAGCAAAAAACCATTTTGAAGGTCAAAAAATGGCCATTTTCCAGGAAATCAGCTTTTTCAAAATTACTGCCAAACCTTGCGAACAATTTAGTTCCATTTATACTCAATCGATACAGCGTCCAAATGCACATTTTATGAATCCCTATTAGCCGGACTTTATTGCTTTCAGCTAAAGGTTTGGCCGGAAAACTATTTTGGAAAAACTGGGGTTATTTTGTTTTGAACATCGATTTCTCAAAAACTACTCGATAGATTCCGGAGATTTTCGGCAAAATGGAAATTCGTACTATTGCGGAGGGACGTTTTTCTTGGTTTTGGCTAAAACGTTCGCAGTTTCGAGAAAATTTAGTGCAAATTTTAAAAATTTAGTGCTTCCGTGCATTTTGCGAATTTTCTCAAACGTTGAGTGATAGTGAGCAAAACCCCAAAAACGTCCCTCGGCCCATTTGTCCTCTTTATGATAGCGCAAAAAGAAATTTTGTCTGGTTCCGCAGTTTTGAAAAATCAATGTTCAAAAATTTTTGGCCTATATTTAGCGGTTATGTCAGAAAATTTCTGTTATTTTTTGCTAATTTTGCTAATTTCGTAAGCTCATATGAATGTCCTGATTATAAGCTTTAAAACGATGTATAAAGCTATTTCCAACTCCCAAAATTGCGAAAGTTATATGTAGCGTTTTAAAAAATCACCACAAAAGCACGGCACAAAAGGATACCACCACCGGGGGGTCGCTTTGGGTCAAAATCGATAGTGACGGATTTTGCTCATTTCCGCACACAATATAGGTACATATATGTTCTCAAAAACAAGACAAAACATTAGAGTTCGAAATCAAACTGTGGCAGAGATATTCAGCTATAAAGTTGGAAAATTTGAAAATCACTGTGATTTGCCCTCCAAGGTCATGTCGAGACAGAACGGCAGCGAAATTTGGGTCAACTAATATGGCACATTAAGTTTATGGGTTGGCTAATGTTTTAATACTAAAACAATATACAGGGTATTTTTTAGGGATTTTTTTCCGGGGGGGGGGCTTCCCGGGGGGGGCCCCCCCCCCCCGGGCCCGGGGGGGGGGGGGGAAGAAATTTTCGGGGGGGGGGCGGGCAAGATTTTTTTGCAAAAATGAGCCAAAAAATGGTATTTTTTGGCGTATTTTGCATGGTGAAACACAAAAAGTTCTCAAAAATACCAGGATTTAAGGTATAAATAGCCATTTTTACGAAAAAGTCTCCGGCGAAGCCGGAAAATTTTTGAAAATTTGACCATTTTTGGAAAAAATGTAGACCTCATTAAGGGGGCAGACCAAAATCCCGGGGGGGGGGGCGATTTCGGGGGGGGGGAAGGCCTTTTCGGGGGGGGAAGGTCAATTTCGGGGGGGGGCCCCCCCGCCCCCCCCCCCTGTAAAAAATACCCTGATATATGCTAATGTTTTAATGTTTTAATATATAATACTACTAACTAATATATACTAATACTACTAATATAATATTACTAATATTTTAATGCTATACTATCCCACGTCCCCTCTTTACGGCTTTGAGTCGTACTAAAGATTTTACGACTTTCAGTCGTACTAAAGTATTTACGACTTTCAGTCGTACTAAAGTACTTTACGACATATATATGTCGTACTATAGTCTTATGTGTTAAATGTATTAATTTCCTTCTGTTTGAATTTATGTTTCGTGTTTTGAAATGTTACTTTCATATTTTCCAGTTCATTAACACAATTATTCAATTAACAAAATTATTCAATAAATTAACAGTAGTAAAATGTGTTATTTTCCGTCTGTTAGAATTTATGTTTTCGTGTTTTGAAATGTTGCTTTCATATTATCCAGCTTATTTCTTAACAAAATTATTCAATTAATGCTATGTTACCTCCGTCACCTTTTACGCCTTTCAGCTGTACTACAGTACTTGACGAGTTCTGTCGTGCTTACTGTCTCTGCGAAAATATGTCGTGCTAAAGCTTTTACAATTCACGTCGTAATAAAGTTTATTGTAGTTATTAATGTCTTTAAAATTTCGTTTGCAATGGCTTCTAAATAACTAATATGTTTTAAAAATCTGTCGGATACTTCTGAAATTTAACATTGAGTAAATATAAATAAATGTATTATATATTGTTGAATGAGAATAGTTTTCTGCACTCTTAAAAGTGAACCAGTAGTTTTCTACTGGAAACTAGTAGTTTTCTACTGGAGTCCTCCGCGACGATAAAGCACTAACTATCGGGGTAGTAGTTCTCTACTGGAGTGAACCAGTAGTCACAGTGTCTACTGGAAATTCCAGTAGTAACTACTAGAATGACCCAGTAGTTTCTTAAGTCTTCAGAATCAACTCTTGACTACTGGAACCTCCAGTAGGCCCTACTGGAAGTATCCAGTAGTTATAAAACTACTGGAATAACCAGTAGATACTACTGGAATTTCCAGTAGATACCGAATTGCTCCAATTTTTCTCCTAGCTACTGGAAACTCCAGTAGGAAGTACTGGAAGGGTCCAGTAGTCAGGAAACTACTGGAATAACCAGTAGTTGCTACTGGAAGGTCCAGTAGATCCCAAATTGCTCCAATTGGCCTCCTCGCTACTGGAACCTCCAGTAGGCCCTACTGGAAGTATCCAGTAGTCATAAAACTACTGGAATAACCAGTAGATACTACTGGAATTTCCAGTAGATATCAAATTGCTCCAATTGGCCTCCTCGCTACTGGAACCTCCAGTAGGACCTACTGGAAGTATCTAGTAGTCATAAAACTACTGGAATAACCAGTAGATACTACTGGAATTTCCAGTAGATATCGAATTGCTCCAATTGGCCTCCTCGCTACTGGAACCTCCAGTAGGACTTACTGGAAGTATCCAGTAGTCATAAAACTACTGGAATAACCAGTAGATACTACTGGAATTTCCAGTAGATCCCAAATTGCTCCAATTGGCCTCCTCGCTACTGGAACCTCCAGTAGGACATACTGGAAGTATCCAGTAGTCATAAAACTGCTGGAATAACCAGCAGATACTACTGGAATTTCCAGTAGATATCGAATTGCTCCAATTGGCCTCCTCGCTACTGGAACCTCCAGTAGGACTTACTGGAAGCATCCAGCAGTCATAAAACTACTGGAATAACCAGTAGTTGCTACTGGAATTTCCAGTAGATCCCAAATTGCTCCACTTGGCCACCTCGCTACTGGAACCTCCAGTAGGACCTACTGGAAGTATCCAGTAGTCAGAAAACTGCTGGAAGAACCAATAGATACATCCGGATACTTGTATTCCCAGTACATATCAAATTGCTCCAAATGCAATCCTACCGATTTATTTAGCAGACTTGGCATTTAGTACATTTAAGACAAATATATATATATATATATATTAGGGATCGACCGGAACTCCAAAAAACCGGAACCGGAACCGGAACTGGCTTTAAAAAACCGGAACCGGAACCGGAACCAGCTCTTTAACACTACAAAAATCGAAAAGTTTTTCTGACGTTTTGGACAATTTTTTCACGATTTTTCGCTTTTTTGTAGCTACTACAACATTGTAATGGCTTTCTAAAATAATATTTTCTATATTCCTATATTTCAATGCACGAATACGAAACTTGCAATTTATTAAGGGAATTTTGTCTTATTATATAGTTAAACTTTATATAATCAGTATAGATTTAAAACATTAATTATATATACACGGTATGAATAAAATATGAACATATTGTCTATATATGTTTATGAGTATTCGAGCACATGCTCGACAGAAAAGGTTTTATTTTATCTACTTTATTACATCGAATTTCGATGGATGACTTAATTGAATGCAATTTGACTTCTAAAGGAAATTTACTGGCAGGCAAATAAAATTTATTTCTTAGTTAAACTGAATATTAAATTAATTAAAATAAATTGGTAGAAATTGATTCCACGAAATGCCTGCGAGCGAGCTTTCGGCAAAATAAGCCAGAAACATGTTTAGTTTTTATCTGAGTTACCTGACAATTTCCAGTCATAATTAGAAATTATTTACGACTTTACTAGAGCTCCAAGAAGTTTCAGCATTTTCAAAACACAAAATATACAAAAATTGTCGCGAATATAACGAGCTTTTATTCTCTTTGTAGTCAATAGATAAATTAAAATAATTTTTCTGAAAATTACTGTTCCCGTAATTACTATATATAAGATTTGGCTGTATCTGGCTATGAATTTAGATAGCATCAGCTTCGAAAATTGGACTTGTTTGGAATATCAACCTTTAAATTTTCGGTGACCTTAACTTGTATATATATAATTAGTAACTAAATAATTACTTTACGTATTATTAGAGTTTCCTGAGTAAAAGGTAAATCTTTACCTTTTCTGCAGATCTTTTGTCGCTGATAGCAATATATAACTTTTTACCATTAAACATATAAGAACAATGAAGTATTTTTCACAAGTTTCAAAAAAATTGAATTAAACTTAATTTCTTCTAGCGGCATTTCTCTTTTTTGGCTAGCTTCATCCGCATTTTCAAATTTATATATATACTGATTTTTCTTCAAAATAATTAAAAACCCTTCTATTTGTTCCATCCATAATTTTTTAATATTTTTGTTGCACTCTGCACTATATTTATATACAAAACAAACAGCAAAAAGCTTATTGCCTGCTATTTAAACAATAGTAGAGCTAAAACTGACATATGCAACATTGCACTAATCTTTGAAATAGCATACGCCAAGGCTTCAATATATTCCAATTTAGCAAAATTAATAATTTTAAAGTATCTATCAAAAAGCTAATAGCAATGGAATCGGCGGGCTTGTGCTCTATTTTGAATTTCTAAAGTATATGTAAGTGCGTAATATTTTGATCATATATATATACGTAAGTAATATTCATAATAATAAATTAACGATAAGGTACTAGATCATTATTAATAAATCTAAACATTCTAAGTTGAGTATATATATATATATATATATATATAATGCAATAGCGCCGCAGGCGAAAATTTTTGAGAAAATAATATTCTGCTTACCAGAGATTCGCAATTTTTTCAATGTGTTAAAAGAAATTTTACAAAATTTTTGAAAATTTTGATAAAATTTCACTTTTGATAATACGCTAAAATTGGTTCCGGTTCCGGTACGTTTTCAAAAACCGGAACCGGAACCGGAACCAAAAAGTACCGGAACCGGAATTCCGGTCGATCCCTAATCTATCCAAAAAGTACCGGAACCGGAACCGGAATTCCGGTCGATATATATAGTGTAAAGATGAAAACGTACAAACACCTATTATATTCTGGGTTTCTTTTAGGCGAAAAAAGTGGTGTGGGGAGTGGGAGGTCGAAACGTTGGGGGAATAAAATAGTCTAAAAATGCCAAAAATACAGTAAAAAAGCCAGTTTTCTGCATATACTGCTATACGTATTCTAAAAAGTGCTCAAAAATTGAGTTGGAGTACCAAAATAGGCGAGTTTTGACCAAAAAATTCCGGCGACGCCCGAAAAATTTTGAAAATTTTGACCAAAAGTCCTTAAAATTTTGCATTTTCTGCGCACCTTGTAGTGAGTGGGGAGAAGCCCAAAAAAGTGGGGGTGGGGCAGAGTGGGGGGGGGAATCCGAAAAGTGGGATGGGGTGCCCCCCGCCCCTTCCTCCAGTAAAGTAAACCCAGTTATATGTATTCAATAGTACAATATTACATCATTTCAATGTATATATAATACAATTTTTCTCGATTCCCAAGTGCTTATACATTTCCAATATTCACAAACTGACCACACGAGATAAAATTTAGTGAGGGAGTATTTTTAACTACTCTGAGTTGAAAATCACAATATTTTTCCTTCTGAAGAATTATTGGATTTGATTTTGCATTTTGATTCGCAAGGAATGACTAAACGGATTCAAACAAAGTTTCTGTGACTTTCTTAAAATCATCTATAAGGATGTTTAGGGTCTGGGTTTTTTGCGCCACAAACTGCGAAATTACGCAGTTTTTTGAACTAAAAACAATCTGTGCCGTTGTGCCACAGTACGCAGAAATTTTTCGGCCAAAATATGCTTAGAAAAATGCGATCTGGAGCCAAAATCTAAAAAAAACTTTCTTGAAACAATTTCTGCGATTTCGGCACATCTTATTTTTCTTAATTTTTTAAGCAGACGCCGACGGCGTCCTACTTTTGTTTATATATGTTCTTCTCCGATCTTTGCTTTGTTTCGCCGTTATGTCGTCAAAAGCACATGTACGTTAAATACTCAAACCATTTCAAACACATTAAAATGCGAAACGCTGTTTTTATATAAACAATTTTAGGAAAACCACTGAAAAGCACAGTTCTGATTTTAAAAATCTCGCTAAATAATTTTTCGTAAGTATTTTTCCTACAAGTTAAGAAGCATGTAAGATTTTTGAAGGCTTACTTATTTGCCAAAATGATAAACAAAGCACATTAAATATTATATATAAAGCATTTACGGCCTTGTAAAACATTAAGTTAAATATAAACTGATGCTAAAAATCGTTTTTACGACAACAACTAGGTGTGGCGCCAACTCCAAATTACGCAAAAATCTTTGGGGGACTGCGCCACGGACCACAAAAAATTCGGACAAGAAAAAACACAGTTTAGGGTCATACAATATGTATCACCATTCTGCCAGCAGGCGTTCTTTCCCATAGAAGCTGGTGATGAGGAGGAACAGGGATAGTTGGGCTGAGCGAAAAGGTGGCCGAAAAACAATCCCTGTCCGGTTCACACCCGGCGGTCCCTCAGCTAGCGGATGGTAGGACCCCAGGCTGTTCGGCGGTTAGAACCAGCCAGAGGTTCTAACAGAGGTCTGGCAGTGGAGTGATGGTGATAGAAATAGTGCACAGCTTTCATATCGGAATTTTGAAAGCATAAGAGTATCACAACGTTCCTCCGTCCAGATAAGAGAGCAGCGGCGGACAGCAGGTCATGTTGTTCATTTCACCAGCACTCAGATCTGTAGACGATTTCATGTGGAATTTGACGATATAGGTAGATGGGTGGTATGGTGAGGAGTGGTGGAATCTTCGTCATCTGCAGTCGAGTAGTTGTTGCTGGAAGGAAAATTGGTGTTGGTATCCTGATGAGAGGTCCGCCCACTACTCCCGACGAGTTGGGCCGGGCTGAACGTACCACTGGGCAACAGCAATGCTCCGCCAAATGTTATTCCTTTGATTCGCACGCTTACAGTTTGTAAACCTGAAGCAAAAAGTGCATGATAGAAAGAAACCGAAATGAAATGGTGTAAATATTTAAAAAATTCCGGCAACGCCGCAAATAACAAATGTTTTGGAAATTTTGACCAAAAGCCCTTAAATTTTGGCAGTACTGGCACGTTATAGTGAGTTGGCAGCCCAAAAAGTCGGGATGTGTTCGAGTGGTGGGGAAGGGATAGAGTTTACCCCGAAAATAACTCACAAAAGTGTTGTTTTGGATCTCGTGTTTCAAGTCTTATAGTCAAGCGGGAAAAAACCCACTTTTCAGATTTTTGGCCAGAACTTTTTAATGGTTTGACATATCGAAATGCTGATTATACAGGTAGCTAGGCCTAGTCGTAAGCTTTCTTATGAGCTATAGAACACCTCTGTAGGATGTGCCGTTAGCGAGAAAAATTGTCCCAAACTGGCGGGAAAAAACCCAATGCGGGAAAAACCCATATGCGGGAAAAAACCCACCCCAAAAAATTTTGGCAAGCTGCCAGGAGCACTTCTAACCATTCAAAATGAAAGAGCGGGTTGTTTTTAGTACAATTGCATCAAAATATATTAGTTTTTGTATTAAAATTGAGGTCATATGGTCATTTGAAAATGTTGTATCTTTAACACATAAACATTGGCAAATTTTGGAAATTTTTTAAAATTGTTTATTTTCGGCAGTTTAAGCATCCTATCGTGTAGAAAACGTGTTTTTCTTGTATTTAGAGCCAAACTAGACCCATTTTAAGGCAAAAATAAGCATTTTTGGTCAAAATTGACATTTTGTATTGAAATGGCACCGTGTCTGATTTATACCCCCTGGATTACCCATAACAGTACGAACCCAGGTAAAACCTATACCAATTTAATCTATAGGCTCTATTAAACAAATGTATGTATTGGTTTGACCTTTCCGGTCAATGGTTAGAAGAAAAATTTAATTTTGAAAAGTGGGTTTTTTCCCGCCGTGGGTTTTTTCTTCCCGCCAACTCCAGGTCACCCCCAGGTCGCACCGGAGGGGTCAGAGCAGTGTGAGTATATCATCATGAAGCGCAACAGATGCCCTACAGGTACATATAATCCGCTTTGGTCTAAGTCTTTCCAGTAGTTCAGGGTGGCCCGGCAAAGTTTGCCAAATTTCGGCACTTGGTCGGACCAAAATTTCCAAAAATTTCAAAGTCCCAAAAAGTTTGCAGGGAAGCAGTGGGAGCTACCATAATACACCCTCCAGGGCTATTTTGGATGCTCTTCAAAATAGGCTATTAAAATCCTAGATAGCTCATACCGGTAAGCCCACACTGGGGGGTGGGTTTTTTCCCGCATTGGCGAGTGGGTTTTTTCCCGCTTGACTATATAAGGGAGCTTTAGCGTACTTTTGCTTTCGAGTGCGTGTTTTTAATTTTCACTGCGTAAAATCTACTTGCCCGGACTTTGTCACATTAATCTACTTTTGGCATATATCAGGGTTTTTTTGAAAATCGGACCTGCGTAAATTTTGCGTATTTTTGTTTTCGAATGCGTATTGTTATTTTCGACTGCGTAAAATTATAAAAATCGCTTCTCCACGTTACAAACGCTATAAACGCATTTAGCGTCGAATTAATTCGTTTTTAAACAACCTTAAAGGTCTTAGCTTCATTTTACGTTGCGTGCCGATTGAACTATGGCGTAAAAGTATGAATATTTGATGCGAAATAGATATGCAGATACAAGTGGGGTCTGGGGGGCGCAGCCCCGGCAATTTACTGTATCTGCATATCTATTTCGCATCAAATATTCATACTTTTACGCCATATTGTCGGCACTAACGTAAAATGAAGCTAAGATTGCTTTAAAGGTGCAAAAACGAATTAATTCGACGCTAAATACGTTTATAACGTTTGTAACGTGGAGAAGCGATTTTATAATTTTACGCAGTCGAAAATAGCAATGCATTCGAAAACAAAAATACACGACGCAAAAAACCTGATATGTATGTAGCAAAGTCGGAGCGAAATTCAAATTTTTACGCAGTGAAAATTAAAAACACGCACTCGAAAGCAAAAGTACGCTAAAGCTTCCCTTATATAGTCAAGCGGGAAAAAACCCACTCTGAAACCGCCCCCCTGATAATGCTACAGTATCTAGGACAATAGCTTTTGAGCATCCAAAACGTAGCCCTGGAGAACATTATGGTAGCTCCCGACTGCTTCCTACAACGGGACATTTTGGTGGTCCGACAAGTGCTGGCAAGCTTGCCGGGTACCCTGAACACTGGGAAGCTAGACCAAAGCGAGGTGCCATGTACCTGTAGGGCATCTGTTGCGCTTCATATTCTTTTCTCACACTGCTGTTGAAAAAACCCACGTGAAAAACCCACTTTTAAAATTAAATTTCTTCAAACCAGTACATACATTTGTTTAATAAGAATATAGATAGAATATGGAAATTAAAACCACTGATTATGGGTAATCAGAGTTATAAGAACTTGCGATTGCCATTTCAATACAAAATGTCAATTTTGACCAAAAATACTTTTGCCAAAAATGGGTCTGTCTAAACAGAAAACACGATTTTTACTGACCAGGACTCAAAACACTTAATCAAAACAATTTTTAAAAAATTTCCAAAATTTGCCAATGTTATGTGTTAAAGATACAACATTTTCAAATGACCATATGACCTCAATTTTTAATGCAAAACAATATATTTTGATACGGTAACCCGCTCATTTGGAGAAATGGTTAGAAGTGCTCCTGGCAATTTTTTGAAATTAGTTTTCCCGCGCCAACATTGGGTTTTTTTCCCACCAGTTTGGAGCAATTTTCTCGCTAACGACGTCAATTTTTGAAGTTCTATAGCTCATAGAAAGCTTACATTTGGGACCTAATACAAACCTTAATCAGCATTTCGATATGTCAAACCATTAAAAAGTTCTGGCCAAAAATCGAAAAGTGGGTTTTCCCGCTTGACTATAAGACTTGAAACACGAGATCCAAAACTGTACTTTTGTGAGTTATTTTCGGGTAAAATATCCCTTCCACCTTCGAGCACATCCCGACTGAGCTTATAACTCACTACCAACGTGCCCGTACTGCCAAAATTTAAGGAGGAATTTCAAAACATTTGTTATTTGCGGCGTTTGCCGATTTTTTAAACTGTACACCATTTTGAGTTTCTTTCTATCATGCTTTTGCCAGGTTACAAGCTGTAAGCGTGTGCGAGATCAAAGGAATAACATTTGGCGGAGCATTGCTGTTGCCCAGTGGTGGCCGGTAAGCTCGTCAGTGGGCGGGCCTCCTGTCAGGATACCAACAATTTTCCTTTCCAGCAACAACTACTCGACTGCGAACGAGGTTGCACCGCTCCTCACCATACCGCCCGTCTACGCATAGATCTTCACATGAAATCGTCTACAGATCTGAGTGCTGGTGGCATGACTGCTGTCCGCCGCTGCTCTGCGGAGAACATTGTGATGCCTCTTGCTCTTTCAGAAATTCCGATATGGGCTGTGCGCAGTTTCTATCGCCTCATGCTGCCAGACCTCTGTTAGAACCTCTGGTAGTTCTAACCGCCGAACGGCCTGAGATTCCTCAGCAGCTGAGCCGCCGGGTAGTGAGCCGGACGGGAATTGTTTTCGGCCGCCTTTTCTGTTCCTCCTCATCACCAGCTTCTATGAAACAGCATGTTGTATGACCCCAAACTGTGTTTTCTTGTCAGATTTTTGTGGTCGTGGCGCAATCCCAACAGGTTGGCGCCACACCTGAACGTTGTCGTAAAAACGATTTTTAGCATCAGTTTATATTTAACTAATGTTTTAAAGGCCGCAAATTACTTTATATATAACTTTGTTTTTTTGGCAAATAAAAGCAAGCCTTCAAAAAATCTTACATGCTCCTTTTGCTGGGAAAAAATGCCACGAATTTAGCGAGATTTTTAAGACATGCTTTTCGAACTCCCTAAAATTGTTTATATAAAAACAGCGTTTTCTGTTTTAATGTGTTTGAAATGGTTTGGTATTTAACGTACGCTCAATCACTTTTTGACGACATAACAATGAAGACAAAGCAAGTCGGGAAAATTTTAATATTTAAAACAAAGTAGGACACCGTCAGCATCTGCTTAAAAATTAAAATAAGATGTGCCAGAAAATCACAGAAATTGTTTCCGAGTTTTTAGATTTTGGCTCCGAATCGCATTTTTCTAAGCATATTTTGGCCGAAAAATTTCTGCGTACTACTTGAAGCACCAACGGCACAAGTATTTTGGATTCAAAAAACCGTAATTTCGCGGTTTTGTGAAAAATCTTAATTCGTAATCCATATAGATGATTTTAAGAAATCTGAAAACTTTTGTTTGAGTCAGTTTAGTCATTCCTTGCGAATCAAATGCAATAACAATACATGGCTC
>JASAND010014749.1:0-10900 GCA_030248195.1 Trissonchulus latispiculum
GGGAACCCCAACGAAACTAAGACAAAAATAAAATAAAAGTTTGAAAAATTTTACGAAGGGGTTCAGGCAAGAAATCCCTGAGCTCCTGGCAGCCTAATGTAGCGGGGCTAGTAGTTTAACCTACGTACTAACACCGTTACCACGCCCAGACGAAGCGGACGCGGAGACCGTGGCACAGATGGATAACAGACCGACTACAGGAGACGGTCGGGACAGCCTCGCCAAACAATATACGCAGTAAATAGTCCGATCCTAAGGGCGAGATGACTCGCACTCTCACTCACTCAGAATGTAACTACCTACCTAGCAGGAGCTCAGAAAGACTCAGCCTAGCTAAATACACTTTAATTAGAACAGAACAACAAGTTATAGTAATATAACAACACAATAAAATACTGAGATGAACCTTCAAGCACACACAAACAAACACACAATAAACAAAGACCTACAGTTACTGAAGCTGACGGGGGTCAGCCAACGTACCAAGCTCTGGGGAGAGCTGAGGGAGAGACACAGAATATATACAGTAATGGGGGAGAACAGCAGATTAAATAGCAAGCGCACGTAACGGCAGAATTAACAATAAGTGAATAGGGGAGCGAGTGTATGGGTTGGACCCTCCCACGAGCGCCCCCTAGTGAGAATTTCCCCCAAATCACGTAGCTCCCAAAGTCACGGGGGGGGGGAACCCACCCAATCCCACGCATACACGTTGGGGGAGCTACGTGACTTGCAAACGTGTCCCAGCCCACATGATGATGTTATAGGAAGCCAAGCGGGTAGCTAGCCTAGCTACTACCGCCAGCAACGGAAAGGTTGACCATTCCAACCTTGATCCGTTACACCCTTAAGCGAACATGTTCTCTTAAGTGAACGTGTTCTCTTAAGCAAAATCAGAAAAATTTTCATTATTGCCCGTATTTCACTTAAGGTGGTGATTCCTTTTGGGCACATATTGTTGTTTGGCGGCGTAAATCAAGACGAAATTTGATGAAACTTTCCGAAATAAGTTCTTTTAGCGTTCTAACACCCTCCGCGCAATCCCGATTCAAAAATTCGAAATTTCCGGTCAGAGTGGTTTTTCCCAATTTCTGAAGGTTTGGCAGCTGCTATACAGTTATGACTATATTCATTCGAAAGGTCTCATTGAGCTTCACAATTTTGCTTTTTAAAGCAAGTTTCTAGCTTTTCCCTACCGTGAGATATAGCCGATTTTCTTGTTTTGGCGTCGAAAACTTGTCATTTTTGCAGAAATCAAATAATTCAACATTTCTTGAACTACGCAAGCCGTAAAATCAAACTAAGTGCGTCGATCTGAAGGTCTCACAGGGACAAATTATCCGACGCATGATCGTCTTCCAACTGCTATCCTGTAGGCTGCTATCAGAAAAAATGTAGTTTTTGCAAAAACACGACCAATTTTTTTCCAAAGATTGTGGAGCATTCACCATGCAAGCTGGAGGGCTGCTACTGAACAAATGGGTTCTGCACAAATATACCCAGGGACGATTTTTTAGTTGCCCCGATTGCTGCTTTCTAGCTAAAGTAATCGCTTGACAAATTTGGAAAAAGTAGGCAAAATACAGGTTACGCACACATTTCAGCTTATTTCTCTATAACGAAGAGCGATTTCACAATAAGTAAAAAATCGTCCCCAGCTATTTGATGGAGGCATCGAATGATATAATCGATGTCTCGCGAAAAAATTTACTTGAGTCTGCAAAAATTCTGGAAAATTATACTTCTTCTAAAATGTGTTAAAAATATTTTAGAAACGCAACATTAGTTTCATGGCATGCATTAAAAAGAGAAAATGTCAAGCTACATTTTGATATAAAAATGGCTTCTTAACTCCAAGTATTGAACGAGTAATAATGGTGCAAACTTTATGTGACCAAAGGGAATCACCACCTTAAGAGAACATGTTCCCTTAAGCGCGAGAATACGGTAGTAACTTTCTTGAAATCCAGTTCCGAAATTGTTTTGTAGTAATGATTATTGAAATCAAAGTTGTTCAACAAAGGGATATTGTCTCTTTCATGTTAGGGATAAGCTTGTTTCATAAACTACTCAGAAACAAATTTTCAAAGCATATAACGACAGCAGCTAGGCAAATATTTGCTATCATTTTTTGGTGAACAATAAGTAATTTCTTCAATTGTCTTATAAAAATCACAATGTTTTACACGTATTGTTTCTGTTAACAAGCATGTTTGCCCAGTGGAAACACAACTTTGGAACAAAATATTGCTTGTTTGCAAATAACACTGGACTGGCAACTCCTCGGATACACTGTAGTCCTGTCTTAAAGTTAAAAAGAATGTTCTAAAGCTATTGACACAGCGCAAAAGCAGCTAAACCGTAATGTTTGGGCTATTTACAATAATTTAATAAGTTTACTGCATCGTTCTTTAAACTCAGCTACACATTCGTTCGCCTACAGCGTTTAGCTGTCCTTTCCAAACAATTGATGTAAGCGTTCATTCTGTTGCTGACAGCATCATACATTCTACAAATTGAATTATCAACTAAAGATAACAAAACATTACAAACTACAGTATTCGTCAATCTACATGAATGGAGGCAGGCCCAGCTTCTGTATGGTATTAAACTTGCTGTAGTTGCATTCTCTTCTATAGCTTGTGAGCATAACTCAACGCTGATCTGATCAAGGACGTTCACTTGATTTTTTACAGCCACCTCACCCCAGTCGGTGTTCCGGTTAGAAAGTGCCGGCTCAGAAAGTTTACACTTTTGACGGGGGAGGGGGATGCTGACACTGGATAATTGCCACAGCAATTACCCGAGGTGTTCTACATGGCTATCAGTACGTCCATTACGTCCACCGTAATGGAGGTGCTGTGGTAGCTCCACCTGATTGGCAGCCACCCCTTGACAGTCTTGGTATTGCCTTGGGGGGATAACAGTGAGAAATTAGGATGCTAGAGATATGTTTTGTTCATCTCTAGACTTGACATGATCCCCCACTTTGCAGCAAGTGAACAACCACTCGGCTACGGAGGCTCCTCACTTGATTTGAGCATTATTTCAACAAATTACATTTTTGCACAGTTCTTTCTACACCCTTTAATGAAAAAGTACACAAAAGTAAGACCTAATTGCTTATCTTTTCAGTCTTACTAAATACACAGCGAACACTATCGTTGTATTTAATAGTAGATACTGAAGACGCATCACAACAGGCCTGTTATCAATTTACAGAATCGTAACACTGAGCTTAGGCAAAAAACAAAACAAAACCAAAATCCGATATGCTCCGAAAGAGATTGCTGTTAAAACAGCTCTGAAGAGTTAATATAAACTCAAAATTGTACCGATTTGGCTGACCTGTCAATATGGCTTCAAATTGACGGGAATGGAATCCAAAGTACGAGACGAGCTGCTGGCAGTACAAACGTTATTGTTACGCTGTTTTCGGTTTAAGCTGAACTAATGATAACAAGTTTTAATCTAGACTTTTTATCTTAATCTAATGGGTAGTTCATTGTATCCGTCCCTTTTGCTCTTTCTTGCAGTTACTGTTCGATTGTTTTATGGGAGGTAGTGTATGAGGTTAAAATTGAACAGTGTGTTATTAGGCTATAACGAGATATGGTGGTCACAGTATATGTGGAAAGCAGAAGGGCATCTGCATTCTAAAACGTCTCTGTCTTGTCGGCGAAAACTGGCATTTTTACGGGTCCTTTAGAAACAGGCATTCTTGTAGTTTCAAAGTCCCCAATTTGAAAAGACGATTTTCCTGAAATCAAAGTTACATAACCTCGGGAGCTTAACCAACCTCAACCTTGTTGCTTGTTGCTGTCTAGAATTAATTTAACGTTATTTAATTCAGCGGAATTACTGGAACCCCCCTGTTCCGTGTTAACGTATGCGCACCACTGCTGGAAATTACTCTTACTTCTATCCTCTGAAGCTATTTCAACATAGTGCCAAGTTTCATGGAAAATTAGACATTTGAAACTGTAGACATTTGGGAAAAAACACCTGAGGTGGAACTGTTCTGCCAGTCCCTCCATCCGGACAAGGTACAAGGGGACGGTCGGCAACTAACAACAATGGACTGAAAATTTAGGTTTTTACAATAAAACTTTATTTTACTAAAACTAGAAAAACTAAAAAAAATTAGGGATAAGAACAATACCCAGGACCCGTCCGTCCTTATATTAAGGTATGCTGGCATTTCGGTTTTTGGCCTAGATAGCCAAAGGTTGTGGGTTTGATCCCCACCTCAGGGCCGAATTTTTCGTGTTGGAGGTGCTGTAGTGGCATCTTGCTTTCTTCCGTTTATAATCTTGTATTATTTTATCACGAAGTACATTCATGTAAAATTTCTCGCGGAGGAAAGCTCAGCCTAAGATTTTTGGCTCAAGGTTTCACTGTGAAACCGGAAAATGCGGTATAGATCCTGATATCCGACCGAAGTTTTAGTGTCGCTACTCAAGAAAAATATTCTGCGTCAATCTGCACTTTTGCAATCCTCAGTAAGAATCACATTGATAACAGTATATGCCCTCTTTTAGATCTTTTTACATGGTTGCGGAATATATCGGCTATGCAATTTTACCGAAGGTGCAGAATTTAGTTGTCAGTTTAGTGAGAGTTTCCAATTAGTACTATTTCTTTTCCAATCATTATTAGTTCATCGTGACAACATGCGGTCACCGGCTGACATTGTTAAGCCACACACGGAATGTTACTGTGATCAAAGGAATGGTCTGGCACTAGCAACTTATCTAAAATCCAGTTGGACAAGACCATATTAATTTAATTAATTATGCTCAGAATTACAACATAAACATTTGAAAACAGAAAGCATAACAATATAGCTGTGGCACACCAAAAGTGTTCGCACACAATAGATTATATGACAATTCAGACTGTCTTTATCAAGTTAGTTTTATCAAAGGTAATTACTGAAACGTAATGAAATATATTGACAGCATCATTTGATTAATCAATCTTGATGCGGTACAAATACGAATTCAATGGTTAACTTTGTAATTAGTTGATTTTAAAGGAAAAGTATTAAATTTAAAGGAAAAGAATAAACATTTTAAGTTTTTCATCTATAAAAAGCAGTGCAATAAATAAATAGATCTATTGTCGATATCATATGTAAGTATGCTCTGAAATACTAGGAAATCTAAGCTAAGCTTCAGGAAACTACAAGTTGCGTTGAAGCTAAGCTGAAAGTAATCAAATTCTGCACTCAAAAACTCAGAATTTGTAATCAATTCAAACAAATCTACTGTTGAATATTTCAGTAAAGTTTAAATATTATCTTTAACAATTTGAATAAAAATTGTATATGCAGACGCACAACTGCGTATTCAGGATTTCACAAGTTATTCATGGTATTAAAGAAGAGCACGCGTCAAGCGGACAATCTAAAACATCAAAATTCAAGGACTTGAAGAAACGTTTAAAGTATTTAAAATATCTGTGCCGTGTGCAAGCATGTGCAGAAAAAAGTTGGTGAAGTGATATCAGAACGGTGCGCAGCTTTTGCAAGTATGACATTAGTGAGAGATTAAGATTCAATTGTTCTGACATTCCCATTCGATTTCTTCGATTGATCCGAAAGTCAAACTAAAAACAAAATTCCAGAAAAAGCACATAAACCTAGACAGAGATAATTATAAACGAATACAAAGAGTTCTTTATGCCTATGTGATAACTAAGTCAAATAATGAGTTTTTAAAAGAAATTTATATGAATTGACCTGTAAATTTATATGTATATGTCGCGGACAAACAGCCGATACACGAAAATAACTTATTTGTGTTTATCGTTGCATAAAGTCTGCGCTCATATTTTGTTCCTCTATACGTATATGACATGTATGCATATGTGACTAAGTTCGTAATTATATATAACATGAATGCTCCTACATGCCTATTATATGCATGTATTGTACACACAGGTGTAATGTGGAATGTGTGAATATTGGTGTAGACTAGACAATGCGTACAAAAAGTCTGAAGTACAGAAGGGTCAACTATAAAGGAAATAACTCCACAACTCAGTTTAATTCAAAAGTGTTTCGAGTTAAATAGAAATGGTTATAGTACTATCCAACGTAACTGTAAGAAAATTTAATAGAATTTCCCCTGGTAACGCAACTGTATTTTTAATTAGAATTTCGACTGATTTCGGAATTGTAGTGTAGCCGAAATCTAAATTCATACTAATTTTAAGCTTTCCGGCTACTAATTATGTAGCACTGGTTATTTTAGAGCCTCCATTTTCAATTAAATTGACAGAACTTCAAATGCAGATAAATATATGATTCGGTTACAAGACAAGCAAGTTATGCTAAGTTATTCCACGTTGACGAAATCGGAAAATTTTGCAATATACGTTATTCACTTACTCCTAGCGAACCAATGTCGGAATATGATCTGTGGGTAAATTTTGTACCAATTTACAAAAGGTGCAGCAGTAAAATCCACTTTCGCAAAACACTCTACTCTACATAAACAGGTAAACGTGTACATTGGTACACGAATTCCGACTCTTTTATTCACCTGTATTTTAGGATCTTCATCTAATACAAAGTAGTCAATGCGTTTTTAATAACTCTACTAGCATCAACACTTACACTAGCGTCATTATAATTCTACAAAAATTATCAGAAATTGTTTTTGATTTCTTATACATATAAAAAGTGTAATTTACATTTCAGTACACGCTTCTCGTCCGGTCCCCAGTACAGGCAAATGTTGTTTATAAGATTTTGTAAAAAATGACTTAAATATTTTTAATTTGGGTTGTTCTAGAATTCCAATGCTCATGCAACATCAACTATTGCAATAGAAAAAACTTATTTTATATAGATCTTTTAAGCTTGCCACTTGCCCGTATTGAGTGAGCGGCCGGGAATTAGAGCACCTGGAATTTCATGTATTACGTCTAATTGAATTACGTATGACGTTGTAAGCGTATTATAATGCAGTTGACATTAGTAAAATGTTACCTTTACGTTTTCTCCTTATACAGATTGAGGAAAACGCAGGGAAATTTTTCGTCTTGTTTTCATAATTTCTAACAAAGTGGCCATTTGGCTGGTTTAGATGAGTGGAGTATGAGATGAACAAATTTGCAGACTTTTTAATATCTTTCAAAGAGTCAAGAACATGCGTGCAGCGCTACCCTCCAGCCACAACATTAAAATTGGAGTTCAGAAATAATCCAGATCAGAGGAAAGGAGAGTGAGATCTGAATCAAGAAATAGTCTATCCAACGATCTGACTGAAAAGTATTTGATTTGAAATTTGATCTTTTTGACTTTACTGTTACTGTGCAAAACCTCTCCTGTTGGAGTATTTGTTTATTGAAAGATCTTCGTTTTAATCTATGTTTGCTGTTCACTAAATAAGACTTGCACTTGCTGGCACCCTAGTTTTGACGAATGTATATGTTGCGTTGAAAACCCGAAATTACGCATTCCACTAATTCAATCGATTTTTATTCAAAGCCCGAAATGTATGCGCATTTCAACCTTGTTGAAAACGATCTTTGTGGTAATCAATATCAGACGATGATGATAGCGGTAATCATAAGAGATAAAATTAAATGAATCCTAAAAATCCCGAATGACCGATTTGAAGAAAGCTGCAAGCAATTTTGTATTACAAAAACTTTTGCGAAAATTTCCCGTTTTGAAAATAAAAAATTGATATTTCGCAACTAGTTTGAAAATTGAAAATATTTTGGAATCAAGATGTAATAAATATTCCAATGTTTCAAAATTCCAAACTCTGTTTCAAAAAATATATGCAAATCAGATTCAGACCGAAGCAGGGTTTTCGGTTAAATAGAATGTAAGATAATACTACATTCCAACAGCGCTTTCTATATTGATAAAACTCATATTATTTCCTCGGCATTTCGCCTTTTCATAAATAAGTCATTGAACTTGCGAAATGTATAATTTTGGGTTGTGAATGTAACATATATATTAACTGACGGCCTAAGCTATATCAAATCTAACTAGTAAAATATAAATCGAAATGAACCGGTTTAGATAACTGAAAATACTCGTCCATGATTACCGCAAGCATCTTCCGGCGGGAACATTGCTATCATACAAACCACTGGATTTTTCTCAGCACACCTTTCATCGTAGAGGTTTCCGTTGGCATCTTTGTTAATATAAGCGCAATTAGCAGATGTGCCTTCGTTTGGTTCTCCGCTCACCCAAGGTAATGTTTTGGCGTTGCACTTTGGATTAGAAGGATATGCCCATGTCCCTAAATATTTGCACATCTTTGATTTCTGTAGGTTACGCTTTGATCCAACGGATGTCACTGAAACTTGGACTTGAAGTTTTGCGAATAAGAACTAAAATAAACTACACTGTCTTGCCATTCCGAGTAGTCATTGTTAGCCGATACATTATGCAGTATACTTATGTTAAGGTGGTGATTCCCTTTGGTCACATAAAGTTTGCACCATTATAACTCATTCATTACTTGGAGTTAAGAAGCCATTTTTATATCAAACTGTAGCTTGACATTTTCTCTTTTTAGTGAGTACAATGAATCTAAGTTTGGCTTTCCAAAATGTTTTTCCTGTATTTTAGAAGAAGTATAATTTTTCAGATTTTTTGCAGGCTGAAGTAGATTTTTTCGCAGGACATCGGTTAGAGCATTCGATACCTCTATCAAATAGCTGGGGACCCTTTTTTAGTTATTGTGATATCGCTCTTCGTTATGGAGAAATAAACTAAAATGTCTGCGCAACCTGGATTTTGCCTACCTTTCACTACTTTGGCAAGCCACTACTTCAGTTAGAAAGCAGCTATCGGGGCAACTAAAAAAGGGTCCCGGGGTATTTTTGTGTAGAACACATCTGCTAAGTGGCAACTCTGTAGCTTGCATACTAAATTCTGCACAATCGCTGGAAAAAATTTGGTCGTGTTTTTGCAAAAACTACATTTTTTGTGATAGCAGCCTAAGGGATAGCAATTGTACGATGGTCATGCCTCCGATAATTGGCCCCTGTGAGACCTTTAAATTGACACCCTTAGTTAAATTTTACGGCTTTCGTAGCTCAAGAAGTAGTGGATTATTTGATTTCTGCAGAAAGGACAAGTTTTTTACGCCAAAATAAGAAAATTGGCTATATCTCACGATAGGGAAAAGCTAGAAATTTCCTTCCAAAAGCAAAATTGTAGAGTTTAACGAGTTCTTTCGAATGGATATAGTCATAGTCATGCAGCTGCTGCCAAACTTTCAGAAATTGGCAAAAACCGCCCTGAACGCAAATGTTGAATTTTTGAAGCGCGATTGCGCAGAGGGTGTTAGAACGCTAAAACAACTTATTTTGGAAAGTTTCGTTGAATTTCATCCTGGTTTACGCCGTCAATCAACAATGTGTGCCCAAAAGGAATCACCACCTTAAGGGGGTTCATTTTTATTCAATCTTTCGACCATCTCCGATTTCGCTCATTTTCACATCTCATCAATTCAATCTCATCTTTGAGTGGGATATTTTAATGAGTTTTAAAATTAAACTCGTATCTCTTACGGTTGCTGAGTAACTGCACCTAAACTTGAGGTCCGGATGTGTTAAACATAGGAAATAGAAAAAGTTGTGATCTTATTCTTGAGCCATAAAATCTCTCGACGAACAGTTATAATCCTGCATAATTTTGTATTTATGAGGCAGCTGTAATCATAAACTGCGGTACGCTGGAAGTGAAATTTTGATTTAGGCTCCTAAAATTTTTAAATTTTTTTTTATTTATCGAAACAGTGGAAAATCGTCAAAATGCAACGTTTCTTGCAGCTGAAAAGTGAGGTCTTCGGAAAGAATTGCAAATTGCTCTAATTCAGAGACTTAAATAAAACTTCTAAGTCCAGGCTTCCGTTGTACTTGAATTGGCGGTTCTATTGATATAAATGGTTTCATGATAAGTTTTCCAGTTTCGAAAATTTTTTTGGTGCAAAAATGGGCATTTTCAGCAAAATTTTTTAAATTTCGGTTTTTTCGAAAATTTGGCTAAATTCCGACAACAGTATGGTCCTAAACCGCCTATTTTGTACTCTAACTTTTGTATTCATGTCTTTGAATTTATTTTCAGCATGAATTATGCTGACAGCTATGTCCAGTACTTCTCAGCATGCCAAACGGGACCCACGAGCCCCGAATTTCTCAAAACAGCGATTTTTAAAATTGTTCAAATTATGGCATATTATACATCAATCGAAAGCTAAAGCTCACATTGCAGGGATGAATTCTTCTCATAGAACTATTTTCGGAAATGCTTCTATTTTAAGTTAACCGCTGTTAAATGTTTCACTACATCAGGTGGAACAAGGGCCTTGTTTCTCCGAGAAATTCTTTAGAGAAGCTTCTGGCCAAGCCCATCCGGCTGGAAACTGTACGAAAATGTTTTTCTTAATATTTTTTAAAGGTGTATAACAAAATAAGCTAAAAACGTAGAGTTGTTTTGCGAAAATTTGCCTCAGTTGGTTGCAGTACCCTCGTGCTCGCTCATATTCGAATTGCACACAGTTGATGGCTATTTCAAAGGGTGCCGCTTTTATATGTCCAGAAAAATTGATAAATGGTACGACCTCGCTTTTTTGCAACACAGCTTGACTGCAAAATGCTGAGTTTTAGAGAAATATCGGCAATTCTCACAATTCTGCAGAAAAAATCTAATTTCTGCGCCAAAAACTCTTGACACTGGTAAAAGATACCAAGTGACATTGGGTATCCTTTGAAACTTTTACGCATATATTGTGGCACTGTGGAATTAGATTTTTTAGTTAGGACCTCAATTTGTTATAACATGCAGTCAACTTAATGACCCCCATTTTGCGTTACCAAAAACACAAATTTCAGCAAATTCGTGCAGTTCGCTAACTTT
>JASAND010014751.1:0-20540 GCA_030248195.1 Trissonchulus latispiculum
ATGTACTTCGTTCAAGTTACATATTGCTAAAAGTGGTCAAAGGTGGTATTAAATGAAAGTTCTAAAGCGTGCTGAGCAACTTTTTGTCCATAGAACTGCGTGCTCAAAGTGGCTGTAGAGTGCTGTATGGTGGGGTGGGGTGGGGACTTAGGCGATTTTGGGTCAAAAGTAAAATTTTCAAAAGTAATCAATTTTGGTATCAAATGAAAGCCCTATAAGTGAGCTGAGCAACTTTTGTCATAGAACTGCGTACCCAATGTGACTGTAGAGTACTGTGGTGGGGTGGGGGTGGGGACTTGAGCGATTTTGGGTCAAAAAATAAAATTTTTCAAAAGTGGTAAGTTTGTGACATTTCAAATGAAAGCCCTAAGTGACTGGTAACTTTTTGTCATAGAACTGGCTTCAAAGTGCTGTAGAGTGCTTTTAATGGTGGGGTGGGGTGGGGACTTAGGCGATTTTGGGTCAAAAATAAAATTTTTCAAAAGTGGTAAAGTTTGGTGCCAAAATGAAAGCCCTAAGTGAGCTGAGCAACTTTTGCGAATTCGGATTTATGCCTTTCTCAACCGGAATATAAAAAAAAAAAGTTGGAAACCTGGAGGCCCAACACACATATTATCCCTTTTGTGCGGAGCATTTTTGTTACTTATTATTATCATAATAACTGATAATCTTTTTTGAAATATTTGTATCCTTTTTTTTTGGAAATATTTATCTAAATGTTATTTAAAAAATTATTAAAGTTATTTAAGTATTTATATTTATTGATTATTATAGTTATTTATATTTAAAGTTATTTAAGTTAAATCTTATTTATCTAACTCCCTTAATTCATACGTTATTGTAATTTTGTAATACAGTTCTATTTTTTCCAAAAATTCTTTCTTTCTATTTTCAGTCCCTATCACGATCCTTGCATCTCAGACTCCTGTTCACAGATAAATATTCCACAAAAATCAATTAGAAAATGAAACAAAACAGTGGTTAAGTCTTAGTACTACTACTACTAGTCTAGGCTTCAACTAGTAGCATCTACATTCTACACAGACTTAAAAGGTTAAACTTGCAGCTTAAATTAAAAAGTGAAAAAGTGAAAAAAAAGAAAAAAGTAAAACTGAAACTTGCAAATTTATTGGTACCTACGTACGGACAGAATGCTACGGGCTCGCTGGGGGCCTAGGCTAATGCTTGCAATGTGTATACGTACATAGTATCTATATACCGAATTATTCAAACTCAAAACTGCATATATACCGAAATATTCAAACTCAAAACTGCATAGATAATTAAGTATAATTAACCTTTCCAATGTTAGTATTGTCTAGGGCAGCATCTATCTCGTCTAGCACAAAGAAGGGGGCCGGATTACAGGAATGAATGGCAAACAGGAGCGCCAGAGCTGCAATCGTCTTCTCACCGCCGCTAAGATTATCCATGGGACGAAAGCGTTTCCCTGGGGCGACACACTCATACTTAATTCCTTTCAGGTAAGGTTCTTCGGCGTCTTCGGCTTGGAGAACGGCCTGGGCCCCTGGGTTACGTGATAGGGACTGAAAAACAGAAAGAAAGAATTTTGGAAAAAAACAGAACTGTATTACAAAATTACAATAATCATGAATTAAGGGAGTTAGATAAATAAGATTTAACTTAAATAACTTTAAATATAAATAACTATAATAACTAATAATATAAATACTTAAATAACTTTAATAACTTTAAATAACATTTAGATAAATATTTCCAAAAAAAGGATAAATATTTCCAAAAAAAGATTATCATTAATATGATAATAATACAAGTAACAAAAATGCTCCGCACAAAAGGGGATAATATGTGTGTTGGGCCTATGTCTATCCTTTATATTCCGGTTGAGAAAGGCATAAATCCGACACCGCAAAAGTTGCTCAGCTCACTTAGGGCTTTCATTTGGTACCAAACTTTACCACTTTTGAAAAATTTTATTTTTGACCCAAAATCGCCTAAGTCCCCACCCCACCCCACCACAGCACTCTACAGCCACTTTGGGTACGCAGTTCTATGACAAAAGTTGCTCAGCTCACTTAGGGCTTTCATTTGGTACCAAACTTTACCACTTTTGAAAAATTTTATTTTTGACCCAAAATCGCCTAAGTCCCCACCCCACCCCACCACAGCACTCTACAGCCACTTTGGGTACGCAGTTCTATGACAAAAGTTGCTCAGCTCACTTAGGGCTTTCATTTGATACCAAAATTGATTACTTTTGAAAAATTTTACTTTTGACCCAAAATCGCCAAGTCCCCACCCCACCCCACCACAGCACTCTACAGCCACTTTGAGCATGCAGTTCTATGACAAAAGTTGCTCAGCTCGCTTAGGGCTTTCATTTGGTACCAAATTTGACCACTTTTGAAAACTTTTATTTTTGACCGAAAGTCGCCTAAGTCCCCACCCCACCCCACCACAGCACTCTACAACCACTTTGAGCATGCGGTTCTATGACAAAAGTTGCTCAGCTCGCTTAGGGCTTTCATTTGGTATCAAATTTGACCACTTTTGAAAACTTTCATTATTGACCGAAAATCGCCTAAGTCCCCACCCCACCCCACCACAGCACTCTAGCCACTTTGAGCATGCAGTTCTGACAGAAGAGCTCGCTAGGGCTTTCATTTTGGTACCAAATTTGACCACTTTTGAAAACTTTTATTTTTGACCGAAAATCGCCTAAGTCCCCACCCCACCCCACCACAGCACTCTACAGCCACATTGAGCACGCAGTTCTATGACAAAAGTTGCTCAGCTCGCTTAGGGCTTTCATTTGGTACCAAATTTGACCACTTTTGAAAACTTTTATTTTTGACCGAAAATCGCCTAAGTCCCCACCCCACCCCACCACAGCACTCTACAGCCACTTTGAGCACGCAGTTCTATGACAAAAGTTGCTCAGCTCGCTTAGGGCTTTCATTTGGTACCAAATTTGACCACTTTTGAAAAATTTTATTTTCGACCACTTCCCACCCGACTGACCCTTCAAACGACAAAGTGGAACCAGCCCAGCAAAATAGGTACGTCGGACGGCAAAACGGATACCGGGAATGAGCTGGGCACACCAGAAAACCCCTATAGACAAAGTTTTGAGAGGCCAGGTAGAGCCTACTATGGACCTCCAGGAAGCGGTTTCCGACATGACCCTCCAGACGGCAAAGTGGAACCAGCCCAGCAAGATGGGTGGGTCTGACGGTAAAACTGACTGCGGGAATCGATTCTCCGTGCCAGAAAACCATTGTATGGAAGATTTGAGCGTTCAAAGTTGAATAGATAGCGAGAAATTTCGATTTTTCATTTTTCGAATTTTCGCCATCTTTGACGGGCCACTGTGGTCGCTAGGGAAGTGATAGAGAAACGCAACCTGGACCGTTAGTTAGTTCAATATATGTAATTTCTGAATATAAAAAGAAATCAGCTCCAGCTCGTAACGTTCGATCTGAGCGACGACCACAAAAATGGTCACTTTTCGCTATGAGCCGACTTTGCGGCGCCACTGCGGCGCTGTGGCGCAGCTGCGGCGCAAAAAAAGTTGTGATTCTTAAATTCTTTAGAGGGTACTACTAGACCCCATAGCCCTTTAGGTTGGCCCACCGCTGCAGATCACGTGAAAGCGGCGAACATTATGTACAATACAACCATCAAATAAGAGAAACCGGAAAAAAAACATCGCCGCCATAACCGGTCCGGGGCGCAACTTTTTAACGGTAAGTGATACGGGGCTGAAACTTCACAGACATACTAAACTCGATGTGCTCTACAATTTGCGCATGAAATCTGCGCAGGATCTGCGCAGGATTTTGCGCAGCTTCTGCGCAGCTTATTTTACACTGTCTCCAGCCACTTTTCACACATACGTATTATAGGGGTCGCTGCCGCGACCCCTATGATACATAAATTTTGGAAAACACTAGGAAAAACTGTAATGTAAGTGAAAATGTTGCCAGCACTGCAAAATTTCACCAAATAAGGTTTTCGCAAGAGGGGGGGCAGCTTTCAGCCTAGCCTAAATTACACTTTGACGTGAGCTATGTACAGCCTCACAATTTTCAGTCTTCGCTAAAAAAACAATTAAAAATGTATAAATTTCGTCGACAAGCTGCAACCCAAAAAACAGCATAAATCAGCATTACGTGCAGATACCTTATAAATGGGATCAATATTATCGACAACTTTCTCATAGCAAGAGTTAAAGAGATCACATCGTTCCTTCCGGACCCGTTCAAAGGCAACCTTGGCCTTCTTCGCTCGACGTCGGGCCTGCTCAAATTCGGCCGACGTTTCCGCCAGACGGTCACGGACCCCGTCAAGTCTGCAAAAACAAACTAACTACAGTTGAAACCGGAACAGTAATTTTTCTGATGGTATGTAGGTAGGTAAAATGAAATTGAGATAGGCTTAATAATTTAGCATTGGCGCCCCGTACCATCCCTCGGCACGCCCCTATCCAAATCTATAGCAGGGCGCAAAGCTAGCGTGGGGAAATATCAACAAATAAATAATATAATGCAAAATTTATTTCAAGCTAAAAGTACAGATGTAGTATACATCACATGCACATAGCAAGCATTTGAAAATAGCCAAGCTTTATTATATCAATCGAATTAGCAGTTGGGCTATTAAGCTGTTTTTGGCAAATTTAAATTTTTAAAAAAGTACAAATTAGCACAGAAAGGAGCAGTGTAGAATTTCATCGAGAAAAATTGCCCCCCCCAGAAACTCCAGCTGACTTTCCAACCTTTACCGTTCCGTGGCCTTGAGATTAGGGGCGGAGATTCTCTGCAATTTGTTGCCCATTTCATCCATCTCTTTTGACAGTTTCTGCTCAATCTTCTTAATGTCATCATCCTTTTCCAGCTAAAATATACGCAGGGAGAAAAACGTAAAAAGAAATGAGAAATGTGCTACCAGAAAAAAACCAGGAGGTAAACATTAATTTCCCCCCAAAAAAAGCCCAACCGCCATACTTTTTCATTAGGATAAGAAAACATAGAAAATCAAAACTGGGTTAAAAGAAATGGTCTGGCTGGGGGCTTAACATAAAATATTCAAATTCCAAAATCTCTCAATATCTACCACTGAGTATATATTGTCATAACATAACCAGACATGTGCAGGAGGGAAAATTCGGGGGGGGGGGGTGAGCCGGCGGCCGAAGGTTGCCGAAAAACCGGATTTTTCCGGTTTTTTGGCCAAAAAACCGAAATAAACCGGATTCTGGGGGGGTGAGGTCCACGTCAAGGGGGGGTGAAAACCCCCCAACCCCCCCCAAGCACATGTATGAACATAACACATAATTTCCTTATTTTAGAAGGAAAGTTGGGAGAAGGGGCATGAATATTTAGTTTAGGAAACTTTGGGGTCTCGGAAGGAGGGGGGGGTCCAAAAACTTAGGACTGTCCGGTATATTTAATTCAAGAGATGATCAGCCAGCCACAGACTATCCTCAAGTCTAAAGCTTCAAAACAATGTATAGACCACACAATCTCTTTCCAACTCCAAAAATTGCGAAAGCTACAGCTATTGAGTTTCATTCTCAGTACTCACATCTTTATAGTCGTCGGGAAGGCGGGAAAAGTCAATCCGGAGTTTGGCCTCCCGCTCACTGACCCGGCGACTGGAGGAACTGGTGGAGGTGGAGCTCTGCTGTGAGGAGGAACCGGCCAGACTGGCATCCTGCGGCGGCAGGGATTGATCCCCAGGGTCCTCCTCAACATCCTCCATGGAGCCACGCAGGAGCGGCAGCTCGATCAGTTCCATCTGGAACATAGGACAGAGTCATTAAAAAAGATAAACATACTATTGAAGAATGAATGTTACTCAACAAAAGACTGTATACGTGAAAACATAACACGATTGCAGTGTTATGATGTTAGATTTATAATACGACACTCAAACAGTAGTATGCAATGATACATAGGTGCGCATGCGTGCAATGATAATATGCAATTAGAGGATGATCTATGTCGTCAACTTTGGAGGTCCCCCAGAAATCGGTTCCCCCAACTTGGGTCGCCCCCCCCTGAATCGCCCCCTCCCGGGATTAGGGGCCTTCCGGCCCCTCCCAGATTTCAAAAGTCAACAGAAAAATAGGTTTTTTAGGGTAAATTTTCAAAAAATTTTCCGACTTCGCCGGATTTTAAGGTCTTTTTTTAGCTATGTTAAGATTAAAATTAGGCTAAAACTGCATATTTGTTAGCTCAGAAGCAATAAATAGCTAGTATCTAGGCATTTTTCGAAAAAAAGATTCAGCCCTCCCCCACATAATTCGGTTCCCCCAACTTGGGTCGACCCACCCCTGAATCGCCCACTACCGGGATTATGGGCCTTCCGTCCCCTCCCAGATTTCAAAAGTCAACAGAAAAATAGGTTTTTTAGGGTAAATTTTCAAAAAATTTTCCGACTTCGCCGGATTTTAAGGTCTTTTTTTAGCTATGTTAAGATTAAAATTAGGCTAAAACTGCATATTTGTTAGCTCAGAAGCAATAAATAGCTAGTATCTAGGCATTTTTCGAAAAAAAGATTCAGCCCTCCCCCCCAGAAATCTGTGCCCTCTCCAGACCCCAGACTCCCCCCTCCAGAACTTTTGTCTAGGAAAAGCTAGGAAGGTGGGTTGTGGTCCTTTTGGGATAAGGATTGCGAAACATATTCCAGGTTTTGCTGAGTCTGCTTAAAGCTTTCCTTGCACTACGGAATTTTATGACATTTTTAAAAAAATTTGGAGCCTGCTCAGAAGGAGGGGGGGGGCGCAGGAGGAAAACGTTCTCAACTCTTAAACCTGAATTTCGGGTCTGCAGTGTAAAGGAAGAAAGGACAGATAGAAATGGATATCTGCAATCAGTAGAATAGTGATAATTTACTTTTAATAGTGCATACTTAAGAAATGAAAGCTTAGACATGTTGCTGAAGAGTATTAGTCTAAGCGAATATTATTTCCCGAGTCCCTTGTCAGCCGAAGAAAGACGGTTGCAGAAAACGCAGTGGTACATACGCAGGTTAGAAAAATTGGGGTCCCGCATTTCGAATTTGTTAACACTACACGAATCCGGCCCCCCGCTCTCCATACCAGTGGGAGCTCGAGCTACAATCAGTGTTGTCATCCGGGCCTGTTTCGGGCTCGGGCCCCGGGCCGAGCCCGGGCCGGGCCGGGCCTGGCCCGAGCCCGGCCCGGATCAAAATTTGATCGGAGCGGCCCGGCCCGGGCCCGGCCCGGACTTTTTTCGGGCCCGGCCCGAAACAGGCCCGGATTTTTTCCCGGGCCGTTTCCGGGCCAAAGGAAAAATTGATATAAATGGACAGAAAACACCACATTTTTCGGAGAATCCTTGAAACAAGAAGCTTTTTCACTTCGATTGAACTGAAAAGTAGAAGTTAGATAATAAATATCAAGTATTATTTAAAAAACATCGTTGTTGGTTTGGCAGTTTTACTCCGTTAGAGCTCCATACCGTTCTCGAATTATACCAAAATCGGGTTCATTAAAATGCTTTCAATGATATGAGATTGGTGAGTGATGCATTGCTTTATTATGCCTATTCGTTTATTGAAAAGACGTTTATAAAAATTCAAAAGACAAGCAAAGGAAGTTACCAGTTCATAATAAAGCGTTATTTTAGATTAACAGACATTGCAAAGTTAATGCCGATACATAATTGTATATTATTTTTACATTTATTTCCGATTACTTATGTTTATTATGTGCTTAAAACTACATAAAAAATCGCTTTTACTAATTTTGACCATTCGGGCCGGTTTTGGGCCCGACTCCGGGCCGACCTCGGGCCTGGTTCGGGCCCAAAATCCGGGCCGGGCCTCGGGCCTGGTTCGGGCCCAAAATCCGGGCCGGGCCTCGGGCCTGTTTCGGGCCCGAAATCCGGGCCGGGCCTGGCCCGGCCCGGGGCCCGGCCCGAATGTCTAGGAACGGCCCGGCCCGGGCCCGGCCCGGATTTTTCGCTAGCGTGACAACACTAGCTACAATGAGCACAGGTCAGAGCTCAGAGCTCCCGCTGCAGCTCCTCAACCCTATTTGCTCCTCACGCTCACCTTACAGGTCTGCAACAGGGAATGGCGATCGGCCCGTTTGGCATCCAGTCGGCCTTCTAGGGCCACAATCTGTTTCTGGAGGTTGGTCACATCCTTCTGCGCATTGCTGAGTCGTTTTTTCACATCCGCCAGCTCTCCCTCCTTATCATCCACCTGGGACTTCTTGTCCAGTCGGTGGGATTTCAGCTCCTGTAGACGCTTATTCTCTTCTTCGAGACTCTGAAACAAGAAAAAGAATAAACGATAAAAAAATTTAGGAAAATTTTCAAAAATTTTCAACACCACACAAAAGCAGCCGGCTGCATGGGAAAGCACAGTGTTAAGGAAGGAAAGAAAGGCGAAAAATGATGAAAAAAGAAATTCTACCTTCATCTGTTTCTTCTCTTCTTCCTGCAGTTTCAGCAATTCTTTTTCATCGGAAACCAATCGCTTTTCCAGTTTATCAACAATTTCTGAAAAAATAACACAAAAACGAATAAAGAAAAGCTGCAGAAATTATATAGTTCATGAAATGAAAAAATTTTCATAGATCGAAACATTTCACTGAATGGCTCAAATATAAAATCAGAATTCACCAAAAGAAGACATTTACTATTAAACATGTTGGCTCTCGCTTTCCTACTGTAACATGAAACTTAGAAAAAAATTGCCACCCCCCCCCTCCTCCTTACGATATTTATCACTGGACTTTTCATAGGCAATCTGTCCCTGCAACTTCTCAATGTGATTATCAAATTCCATGAAACGCTCTGTTCGTTTCTTGTCCCACTGTATCTCTCGATCCTCATAGCGACTAAAATAGAACAAAGATTCAAGAACAACCAAGAAAGCAAACGAATTGGAAAAATTGGAAAAAACAGATTTAGAAAATTGTTGACAAAACTACGCAATAGTAATTGAGACAATCTTACAAACAAATATAAGCGTAAACGTGCCAACACAAGACAGAAAGACTTCGTGATGATTCGCTTCCTGCGCGACATCGTAGACAAATAAATTAATTTTAATAGAATTAAAATTGTCTCCAAACGACAAAAATAACCCAGTACCGTCTGCGCTAAACTTAGTTACTTCCCCCCGAACTGTCCCCGTGCATGTACCACAAATTCTCTTCAGCTAAGACAATTTCCGAACATATTTCCAAACTTTGCTTTGTCTTCCAATTCCATACGGTTTATAAGAAATTTCGTAAATTAGGTCACATCTTATTCGTTTTACCGAATGTTCGGAATTCCAACAGTCTGACAAAAGTCGGCAAAAATCCGATCCTCCACAGAGTTCATGCGTTTCCGAACTTCTTCAATCTTTTCATTCCGTTCCTCTATACGATTCTCAATTTCCAAAATTTTAGGCTAAAATAAAAAAGACACAAAAGCTAGTTCATAAGTTTCAGAAATCAGAAGGCAGGAATAAAACAAAATAAAAATAAAAAAGAAAAACTGGAATTTAAATATTGTCTGACAATCAGAAAAGTAATTTGAAAAAAGAAATGCTACGCAATATTTTCAGTTCGACAAAATAACAAATAAAAAACTGCTGAAATTCTAGCTACGTCAAACAAAGAATTAAAATTTCAGAATTAAAACAAAGAATATTATTAATTTATATTAATTAATTATTATTTTTCATCTGAACACACCTCAAAATTCTGCATATCAGCCTTGGCCTGCTTTAGATCCTTCTCCAACTGTTTCAACTGACGATCCCGCTAAACAAAGAAACAAAAAATACAATAACAACCAAAATGTAAATACACAGATAAAAACAATGAGCCAAAACAAAGGACAACTACAAAATATTATGTACATTCTACCAGCCTGTCTGTAAAAATAAACAATTTTATCCTATTTTATTTCGTAAAAATGCATAAAACAAACTTTCCCCAACCCCCACGTCATTCCCTTCTATAAACATTTTCTAAAACTATGCTAAACATGAGCTATTTTTATAGTATTCGCAGAAAAACTCAGCTTTTTAGGGCGCATAGTGCTGGAAAAGACAAAACATTGGAAAAACTCTCCCGGGAGGGGGCGGAAAGATCTTTTGAAAATTTAGCCTTCTGAGCAAAAGGCACCCACTTAATAGGGGGAAGCTTGTGTTTGGGGAAGAGCCCCTCTCCTAACAGAAAAAGCCTAAGAACCCAACCCTACCGCATTATCTCGATCCGTAATCTCATATTTGACCCGGGTTCGGAGACTTTGCAGCTGGCACTGCATCTGGGGAATTTCCGCCTCCTTGCGTCGCAGCCGGTGCAAATCCTTCTGCTCCTCCTGCAACTTTTCCCTTTTCACTTTCAGACCCTGAAGGGCCTTTTCGTCCCAACGGCGCGCCTTGGCCTTCAGGTCACTGAAATAAATAATAATATGCAAAAAATCAAAATAATAAATAATTAAAGAATTTTAGTGAATAGAAAAAACGAAATCATAAAATCATTTTTAACGGACGAATAAATTTATCTCTTCAGATGTTCATAAAAAATAAAAAGCTAAGGAATAACTTCAATTATAATATAAGGATCAAAAAGAAGTCCTTGGAGAAGTTTCAAGAAACAATGATTCACAAAAAAGTCAATAAAACTGCAAATATCGACAATATTTTACAAATATATACCAACCTAGCTCCACCAGAGATGACACCAGATTTCTGAAACAGTGTACCGTCTAGGGCAACAGCCTAAAATAAATAAAAACAAAAAGTCATAACTAAAATCACAATACTGGACTAAAAAACAACACAATTTCCAGCAAAAATAAAAAACTTACTGTTGCAAACTACTAGCTTATTACTTATTACAATTTTAGAAGCAATACTAAATGGTGCCATCAAAACATAAGTCACGTAATCAGTTTAACGCAAACTCGGACAGCAAACGCCAACACTATAGCTTTCAATTTTTTCATAAAAAATAAATTAAAACATCAGACCAACAATTTTAATTAATTAATTAATTAATTATGTACCTTATGTCGTTCACTCCCACCGAAAGCCAGCTTTCTAGCATCTTCTGCCGTTTCGCAGACAATCGAATTTCCACAGGCAAACTGCAAAGCTTTTCGAATCTGCGCCGGATCATATTGTATCACGTCCAGCAACAGTTTGGCGCCCTTGGGTTCGCGCAATTCTCTGAAAAAAATTGGAAAATTTAAAAAAATAAAATTTCATAAAAAAAGGAAAACACAACTATTTACTGTAATACAAATACTACTGTAGGCAAACTGAAATCAAATCAATATTGACACACATCAAAACTTCCACGTCCCCCCCCAAACCCAAAACCTAACCAAGAGCGGAGCGTTCCCCCCCCCCCTCAAACAACAAAAATCAGCTACTTACAAAAAACCCATAAAACAAAAAACTATAAATATCAGAAGATACAAAACTCCCACCTAAGCTTCTCATTGACCGGTTTAACTTCCAGGTAGTCTAGGGGCAGGAAAGTCTCGGGCTCGGCACGCTGTTCCTTCATGTACTGTATACAGTCTCGGGCAGTTTTCTCCGTATCCACTACAACAGCGGTCATATTTTTGCCCAAAACTTTGGTCACTGCCAGCTGGTACTTTTTGTGCGAAGGCTGACAGAGATCTAGCAGGCGGCCGTACTGCAAAAAAAGAGAACACAGCAAAAAATTCCCAGATAACAGTTCAATGACCTGATCGTACACAATATTTTTCTTGTAGCAAGCACACGGAAAACTCAATCGCGTATGTAACAAAAATGAGGTTGAAAACCTTCTACAAAAATATGGAAAAATGATTTCATAGCTTGGATCAAATTATTCTACCACGTATATACCTAAACCAAAATAATGTTTGAATTCAAAATTTCAATTATTTGAGAAAAAAGAAAGAAAAGTCATTTTTGAGAAAGAGAAAAAAGAAAAATCATTTTTTAGTTTTAAACCACTCCCCCCCCCCTCCAGAGAGGGGCTTTACTTACCACCCCAGGGAAAAGTCTTTTCAAATTCTCCACCAATTCCTGCTTTTTCTGCTGCCGGGAGGATTCATGCGTGTCCAGTCGAGCATCCGACAGTTGACCCATGATGCCGTTCAATTCCTGAAAAAATCGCAAAAAGAAACAGGAAAAGAATTTATCAAAATTGAAATCTCTCAGAGCTGATGACGTGTACTCCATAAACCAACAGAAAAAGAACAATTGCGAAAACAAAACTCTGATAAAAAAGTGTACAAAAACGAATTATGTTAGAATACAGAAAAACATTCGGGGGGGGGGGGAGTGAAAACACATTTGGGGCAGAGTGGAATATACATTATTGTGCCTCCCACCGCACCACCCTCCCAACACCATCTTTCCTGTAAAGAAAATCGTATCAAGAAAGATTAGAATTTAGAGAGAGCTTAGCACGAAATACCCAAGGCCCCCCCCCCAAAAACAGAGGGTGCCCCGTATGGTACCAAATTTTGCCCTGAAAAATTCGCTCAGAAGGCCAAATTTACAAAAATTTTACGGCTCCGCCGGAGATTTTTACTCATTGTTTGCCTCTTACCTCTAACACTAAATCTGCCTATTTTTGTAATAAAAATAAACTTTTACAGTATATGCCAGAAAAATAGCGCTATTATTAGCCTATCTTTTCGAAACATTTTTGCCTCCCCCCCAAATTCCTTGCCCCTCGGACTTTGGGGGGGGGGCAAGGAGCCCCCCCCCCCGCAAGAAAAAACCCCTATAATAAGCAAAGTGTAGAAGTTCTGCGATCAAACTGGGAGGGATGGGGGGGGGGACGTCAGCACACACAATAGATACAAGCTAATTCAGAAATTAAGCATAGTTTAGGTTGAACTCAACTTACATTGGTAACCTCTTCCAAACGCAGCTTTGACTTTTCCACTTCCTCTTGAAGAGCCATCAACTCGACCTGCTGCTTTTCCACTTCACGCTGATCACGACTAGAAAAAAGTCAAAAGGAAATACTGCATATTATAAATCAAACCAAACTATAAAATGCTATTATCATAAAACTAAACTCGCTCGCTCACAGCGCCCATTGGCTCTCTCCTGTTCGGACCAAGGCTTTTGCCTTAGTGACTGCAGGCAGGCGTTTTTTCATTATTTCTTTATAAACATGCATTAAAACAACAGAATAATACATATTTTAAATATATTAATAATTAATAATTAATAAATTTATTAAAATCTCTCCTCTCCTTACACAATCAGATCATCGAATCGGGCAATTCGCCTGGTGGTTTCCTCAATCTCCCGTTCTTTCTGGCTGATCTTATCAGTCAATTCGCCCTGTAGACGGCGCTCATTGTCCAGCAGATCCTGATCCATCTTCTGCTCCCGCTGCAGACCGTCCAGTTCGCTCTGGTGAACGGAGACCTGCTGGCTGACCTGATCCTTCAGTCGCTTGTAGTCGTTTAGCTGGAAAACGAAGAAAAAAGAAAATGAAAAAATAAAAAACTTGGAACAAATTGAAAAACGAAGTCGGAAGGTAGTGGAAAAGGCGGAAAAAAGAAGACAAAACCGGCCAGTGGATAAGTTGGGGGGAGCGGGGGAGGGGTACAGAATTTGTAGGTTTCTTTCTCCCGTTTCCAAACTCCTGATGTCCTATCAGAAACTTGTGAGAGGGGGGGCGGGGGTATCCACATGTCCTAGGATTTGTGCTTTCAAGGGTCCAAAATGCAATCAATCACAGACATACATAGTTTCTGAGGACATATTATACACATTCAAACAATTTTCCAACTTTGATACAATTCCGGACCCTTTACTAAGTAAAACATAGCAAGTCCAGATCTGATACTGAAAAAAACCACCAGAGCTCAACAACCCATTGTACATATCTTTTACTGATACAAATTTTGCACAATATCCTAAAAAAACTGCAAACTTCAACCCCGGCCCCTCCCCGACTTCTCTAAATAAATTCCCAAACCGACCCACAGAATTTGCAGCACAAACCTGTTCCTCATTCAGCTGGTAGCCTTGGCTGGCCGATTCTTGCTGCAGCTCAGCCTCAAACTCAGCACGCTGCTGCGTAATCGATTCCAGATCACGCTGCAGGTTGCTGAGCAGCTGTGAATGACGTTCATAGGCCTGTCGGGCCACCGTTAGCTCGGCTTTGGTCTGGGCCAGTTTGTTGCGACAGTGCTCAGTGCAACGTTTGGACTTGACAAACAGTGGGCTTTTCTTGTTGACACTTTGCTCCTAGAAAACAACAACAACAACAAAACAAAGGTCGCAAATAATTTGTGTAAAAAATAAATTGTCAAGAATAGTAAATTGAAGAAAATAAAATACGAACATTACAACAAATTAACATAATCACAACTCCGAAAGAAATAAATCGTTCGTATGAAATGTACAGTACTCTGTAGAAACAGTTTCCCCAAAGTTATTCCTTTGTTAGTCAGCGGACGGCCACAACTACGTACAGTTCGACTCCTGACAAAAAAAACGAAAAAAAAGATTCAAACACCATCCTCCCCCCCCCCCCGACCCCTCTTAGAAGTTCCCTTCCATCCCCACCCCATAAAAAACTCCAGCCCCCCCGCCCCTTTTCACAACCAACCAATTCATGTATCTGCTGATCCAGTTTGCTCAGATCACGTGAGGTCTTTCCCTGATCCTTTTTCCGCTCTTTCAGTTCCTCCTCGACCCGATCTCGTTTCCCGGTCGCATCGTCCATCTGTTCCTGGCGTTCCTGAATCTCCTCCATTAGGCTGCCGATCTCTCGCTCATTGTAGTACAGTCGGTAGAGGTACAGCTGTACCTGTGTCTCAGTCTAGAATACGTACAGAAAACAAACAGGGCAGAAAATGAGGAAAGACAAAAATAAACAAACAAACCGTTAAATATACAGACACAGACTGTATATAATAATTGAAAAAGAAAGATCGTTAAGAATTTTTGTAAAGTAGAGTGGGGGGGGAGCAAAGGGCGGGAGCAGGAAGTCACTTGCTCAATATTTAATGTACATACAGCACAGCAGGACAGGGGGAAGGTTCCAGTTCAGGAGCTTTTACCAGCGCGGCAGTCCAAAATTTTTAATTATAATATACAGTTTTAAAACCTGAGAAATTTACCAAACGTTTCTACAGAAGATAAACAGCACAAAAATGATCTTTCCCAGAAACAATAGTCCTCTTGTAACTTGTTTTGTTGCCAAATTTTCTGCTGAAAAAATATACATAGCTCATGTAACTCAATTTTCAAAACATTTCCAACTGCAGTGAAAAGTTGTAGCTAATTCCAGCGAGCCCGTTGGTTGCACCACCAACTCTGATCGTTTTTTTTCGATACTAAACAGCTTTTTGAGTGTTACTAGAAAAACTGGACAAAATGGTATTTTCTAGTAAAAGTTTCGCCATTCCCACTGATATGGCCCACAGGAAAAACCCACAATTAGCCCAGGGATTGGGAGGGGGGGTGGCCAAAAAGTTGGGCGAGTACAAAAAGCGGAAAAGGACTGGAAACGGACTGAGCAAAAAGGTATAAAAAGCGGACATGTTGCGGACTCTCAGAGAATGGTATAAAATGAGGACTGCATTGATTGGCTAATCGGGAAAAAGTTGACATACAGCATAAAAAGCGGACTCACATCAAAACAACCAAAGGAGGTGAACCAAGACATTTAAAAGTCATGAAAACCATTTTTCGGGCCGGTTTATGAAGCAAAAACGGAATCAGCTTACGAAAACGCAAATGAAAGCGGAAAAAAGTGGATGCGGAAACGCAAAGGGGTGGAAAAATGTCTTAATAGGAGTATCAAGCGGAAAATAAATCTAGAATGTGATTTAGGAAGCAGAATTACGGATAGTTTAAGGATTAGAAAATGGCATGCAAAATCTTACCCTAAAACAAAATTTAATTTTATGTTCTATACAAATAATTGATTATATAGTAAATCTACTCTAAATCACAAAACTGGCTGTAAGTTATAACATTTCTCTGCATCTCAATGTAGACATATTTCAGACTGCTTTTCAGTTATCACCAATCAAGTGTTTCTCTGTTGACTGCTTTCTGTGCCTGCTTCGATTACTAATTTCTTATCCCAACTGCCCTTTCATGGCCAACCATTTCCGAGTAATGTCTTAAAATCACACAATCCAGCTCTGTATGCAAAGTTCCGTGGCTTTCCGAAACAATTTTAACAAGATAAACTTTCGTTGAGTTAGACAGAATTAGAAAGAAACACATATGCGAATGATTGTCCTTAACAGGGCAGTTGGGATAAACTTTCCATAACCGATGTAATTACTAAATTGCTAGTTTGTCCTGAAGAAGCGTGGGGTTCAGATTAGCTCGCTCCCTCTCTCCCTCCAGTGGGCACAAGTCGCAAAACGTGACGCGACCAATTAAGTCAATATTTGGTTTGGGTATGTTTTTCAACATGCTTATTACAAAAATACCCACTGAAATTTAAAATTTTTTTAAATTTTAATTTTTCCACTAATTCGACTACGCTGATCATTTTTCCTTTTGGACTAATCTCCTAATGGGAATCCACGAGGTTGTGCGGCCGGAATAAATTATATTTGAAATGGTTGCCCTTAAAAGGGTAGTTGGGATAAGTGAAAGTTGGCCGCACAACCTTATGGGTTCACTTTAGGAGCTTGGTCCAAGAAGGAAAAATGATCAGCGCAGACGAATTAGTGGAAAAATTAACTTTTGTAAAGCATGCCCAAACCAATTTCAACTCAATCGGTAAAGTTTTGCGATCTGTGACCACTGGGGCAGGGGGGTGGGTGTAATCTGGAAAAGACCCGAACCTGTGCACAAGTTATAGCTTTTCTATAACGTAGGTAGGCCTTGATTCACTATATTCAGCAGCAAGCAGATTCAAAAATGGTTGTCCCTGAAAAATTGCCGGAGATAAGATACTGAGAATATTTCTGCTTTAACGACTGTACCCTGCGCAAAAATTAAGAGTTTGTCAGTGCATAAAAGTTTCCTGTGTTGAAAAACAGCTTTCTTGTCATCAAAATTCTGCTACGCACTAAAAATAAGTAGGACCGCTAAATTCTGACCCAGTCCGCTATAATAAGGTAAGCCTGCTTATTATACCGTTATTCCGCACGAGTCCGCTTTTTCAATCCTCTTATTATACCCCCTAATCTGGAACCGTTTTCGAGATTAGCTGAAATTGACTGCTGAAAAATGTCCGGCCGTTTCCAGTATTTTTGCGTCCTAGACTTGTATTTTTAGCTAAAATCTGTTTTAAGAAATTGTTGCGTCTTTTCATGCGAAATGGATTAAAAAACCACTATAATATTATATACTAATAATTTATTTTTGATTTGTCAGAAAAAAATGGTTGCAGGCCTGAAAAAATGTCCTGCACGACCCGGGCTAAGCACCAGTTATATAATTTTATGTTTTCATCCATTTTATGAAGTTTGTTGTGGTCTTGGCACCTTTTTGCAACTTTTCCTTTTCATGTTTCAGGTTGTGTCCATGGCCGACTATGTGAATGCCCTGGAGTCAATTCGAATCTTTGTGAAGGCCAAAAATTTCCTGGTCCCTCAGGGCACTGTGGAGTCCATCACCATGAAAAACCCCAAGGATCGAACGGCCTTGTTTGAGGAGATTTCTAGGTAGTCTGGCTAGAATAGTATCTTTGGGTTTTTTACTGCATTTTGCTTTTTGTTGTCTACATATTTTGTCCACTAGTTGGTTAGGTTCCATTGACAGTTGTACTTTTTGCTCATTAATCGTTATTGGAGAGCCAAGGAACGACTTTACTAATTTAGTAGGGTGTCCTGTCTCCCTGTGGAAAGCGGAAACCATGTATTGGTGCCCTGGTTAGTCAGTACCTTCCTTCTATTTTTTAAATTTTAGTGCTTCTAGTTGTACAAATATCCCTTACAAATTAGTCCCCCCCTTTGTAGCAGGCTTAGGGGTGGATGTTTTTTGATTAACCGTAACACTGTCGTACTAACGCAATCCGCAACCCCAAGGTGTTTTTTATAGTTTGTGCAGAAATTTAGCTTATTATATTAATAAAGACGACAAATTTTAGTTCAAATTAGTTTTTCCATTTTTTCTTTTTTTGCGTATATATTTTTCATTTTGATTTCATTTGGTTTCTTTTTTTCTATTTCAGATCCGGTGAACTGAAGGAGGACTATGAGAAGGCGAAGCTGGAAATGGCCCAGGCCGAGGAGGATACCCAGTTCAACTACCAGAAAAAGCGTGGAATTGCGGCGGAAAAGAAGGAGGCGAAATTGGAAATGGAAGAGGCGGAAAAGTATCAACGAATGAAGGATCAGCTGGTATAATTAGTGAACTTTTTGGGGCCAGTACAAACAGCGGACGCGGAACCCGAAGCGGACTGGGGGTATAATAAGAGGATTGAAAAAGCGGACTCGTGCGGAATAACGGTATAATAAGCAGGCTTACCTTATTATAGCGGACTGGGTCAGAATTTAGCGGTCCTACTTATTTTTAGTGCGTAGCAGAATTTTGATGACAAGAAAGCTGTTTTTCAACACAGAAAACTTTTGTGCACTGACATACTCTTAATTTTTGCGCAGGGTACAGTCGTTAAAGCAAAAATATTCTCAGTATATATCTTATCTCCGGCTATTTTTCATTGACAACCATTTTTGAATCTGTTTTCTGCTGAATATAGTGAATCAAGGCCTACCCTAGAAAAGCTATAACTTGTGCACAGGTTAGGGTCTCTTCCAGATTATACGCCCCCCCTGCCCCAGTGGTCACAGATCGCAAAACTTTACCAATTGAGCTGAAATTTGTTTGGGCATGCTTTACAAAAGTTAATTTTTCCACTAATTCGTCTGCGCTGATCATTTTTCCTTCTTGGACCAAGCTCCTAAAGTGAACCCATAAGGTTTGTGCGGCCAACTTTCACTTATCCCAACTGCCCTTTTAAGGGCAACCATTTCAAATATAATTTATTCCGGCAGCACGACCTCGTGGATTCACTTTAGGAGATTGGTCCAAGAAGGAAAAATGATCAGCGTAGTCGAATTAGTGGAAAAATTAAAATTTAAAAAAATTTTAAATTTCAGTGGGTATTTTTGTAATAAGCATGTTGAAAAACATACCCAAACCAAATATTGACTCAATTGGTCGCGTCACGTTTTGCGACTTGTGCCCACTGGAGGGAGAGGGGGAGCGAGCTAATCTGAACCCCACGCTTCTTCAGGACAGACTAGCAATTTAGTAATTACATCGGTTATGGAAAGTTTATCCCAACTGCCCTGTTAAGGACAATCATTCGCATATGTGTTTCTTTCTAATTCTGTCTAACTCAACGAAAGTTTATCTTGTTAAAATTGTTTCGGAAAGCCACGGAACTTTGCATACAGAGCTGGATTGTGTGATTTTAAGACATTACTCGGAAATGGTTGGCCATGAAAGGGCAGTTGGGATAAGAAATTAGTAATCGAAGCAGGCACAGAAAGCAGTCAACAGAGAAACACTTGATTGGTGATAACTGAAAAGCAGTCTGAAATATGTCTACATTGAGATGCAGAGAAATGTTATAACTTACAGCCAGTTTTGTGATTTAGAGTAGATTTACTATATAATCAATTATTTGTATAGAACATAAAATTAAATTTTGTTTTAGGGTAAGATTTTGCATGCCATTTTCTAATCCTTAAACTATCCGTAATTCTGCTTCCTAAATCACATTCTAGATTTATTTTCCGCTTGATACTCCTATTAAGACATTTTTCCACCCCCCTTTGCGTTTCCGCATCCACTTTTTTCCGCTTTCATTTGCGTTTTCGTAAGCTGATTCCGTTTTTGCTTCATAAACCGGCCCGAAAAATGGTTTTCATGACTTTTAAATGTCTTGGTTCACCTCCTTTGGTTGTTTTGATGTGAGTCCGCTTTTTATGCTGTATGTCAACTTTTTCCCGATTAGCCAATCAATGCAGTCCTCATTTTATACCATTCTCTGAGAGTCCGCAACATGTCCGCTTTTTATACCTTTTTGCTCAGTCCGTTTCCAGTCCTTTTCCGCTTTTTGTACTCGCCCAACTTTTTGGCCACCCCCCCTCCCAATCCCTGGGCTAATTGTGGGTTTTTCCTGTGGGCCATATCAGTGGGAATGGCGAAACTTTACTAGAAAATACCATTTTGTCCAGTTTTTTCTAGTAACACTCAAAAACTGTTTAGTATCGAAAAAACGATCAGAGTTGGTGGTGCAACCAACGGGCTCGCTGGAATTAGCTACAACTTTTCACTGCATTTGTAAATTTTTTTAAAATTGAGTTAAATGAGCTATGTATATTTTTTCAGCAGAAAATTTGGCAACAAAACAAGTTACAAGAGGACTATTGTTTCTGGGAAAGATCATTTTTGTGCTGTTTATCTTCTGTAGAAACGTTTGGTAAATTTCTCCAGGTTTTAAAACTGTATATTATAATTAAAAATTTTGGACTGCCGCGCTGGTAAAAGCTCCTGAACTGGAACCCTTCCCCCTGTCCTGCTGTGCTGTATGTACATTAAATATTGAGCAAGTGACTTCCTGCTCCCGC
>JASAND010014753.1:0-49276 GCA_030248195.1 Trissonchulus latispiculum
ACGGCTGAATAACTAGGGAATCTTTTATCAGTATAATCGCGCGATCCGCTTAGGCTTAAATTAACGTTTAACATATATATTAAGTTTAGTTACATTTATATTAAGAAAAGTTAAAAAGTCTAGAAATATATATTTAAAAGCAGCCACAGCTTATGAAGAAAACTAAAGTATATTAGATCTCAAATTTTAATTCGTCCAGCAATATAAGTAATCAAATCTCTTTAACTATTCCCCCCAAGGCCTAATTTAACTAATTTTCTCCAAAATTTGAAAATGCAAACAATCATCACAATCAGTTCTCAGCATTTGAAATATATAAAAGTAAGAATATGCAGACATATTTGTGATCAATTTTGTAACCAAAAACTGAGTTTTAAAAATTTTGGTTTTAATAAATCGAATTTTAATAATTTTAGTGTCTACGTTTTCACGCACTATTCTAGTTAGCATGTTAATGTCTATGCAGGCTACTACCAAATCTAAACTCTACACTAAAAACTGGCTCTAATATGAATATTTTAGTTTGAATACTAAAATTTGGAAAATATGCTTTACTTTTTTTGTGGACAGGACAGGTTATTATCTTCTCAGCTATGCTTCTGTAGCTTTATTTCGCAACCTTTAAATATATCTTAAAACGGATGACCCCAATTCAACTATTTCTTCCCCAAACGAGTTGGGAGGGAATGGTTAAAGAGATCCTAAGTATCTGTGTGGCATAGCTTTAGAAAAAAAGAAAAGTGCCACGCACTTCCTATTTTCAGTAAAGTTTGTAGGAGCAGCAGTTTCGGTTAAGCAGTCTCAATAAATTCTCCGTATCAGAGAGATACGTAGGACAGCCTTGCCTAACTTACAACTTTTAATCATTATAAACCCTTATACTTATTGCAGGCTCTTAGAGGATTTTTGCTGCTGGTCACACAAGAAGGAAAACTTTTGTATATATCAGAAAATGTTTCGGATTATTTGGGTCATTCCGTGGTAAGTTGTGAAGTTCATCTGATTTGTTCAGCCAAGAGTACATGATGATAAGTGAATGGCAAGCGTCCTCCTATATCCTACAAATATAATGCTATGCGCGTTAACGTTAACGGTTGACTTCCCCCTCAAATTGACCCTTCTCAAACCAAAGAAAACTTATGTTCGGACAAGAAATTGAGCCAACTCTGCTAAATCCGAAACGAGTGCAGGTTTGTTCAAAATTCAATGTAAAATATATTTGAAAAATTAGGTAACTAAATTAGAATTAAAATTAGAATCTAGAATTAGATTTAAGTTAGAATCTAAAAATTAGAAAAAGGCTAAGCTTTGTCCCTAGAGAATGTCCTCAATCTTCAGTATTAATATATCCTTTGTATACTATATAACCAATAGGTTCCGTCCAGTTATGGCACTAAAACGGCGCAGTTATGGCACTAAGATCTGTTATGGCACTAGTACTGTTATGGCACCCAAAAGATCAGTTATGGCACTCAAAAGATCAGTTATAGCACTCGTGAGATCTGTTATGGCACTCGCAATAATGGCACTAGTATTAATACTAGCCAGTTAAGGGGGTCCATTTCTTTCGACTTTCTCTGATCTCGCTGACTTTTACATATTTTATTGTTCACACGGTTAAAGCTGTAAGTCTTACGATTGTCGAGTAATTTCACGCTTGCGTCAAAAAACATGCCGACAGACGTTTATGAACCTGAGTGATACTTGTATTAATTTAATTATTGCCGAAATGGTAAATTGCGGTATCTTGGAATTAGTATTTAACTTAGACTATCAGTTTAGAAAATGTTTAATCAATTTTTGTAGATTTAAAATTAATCATGATCACGGGCACGACACTTTCCTTGAACAGCAAAATTTGTGTGCATTTTATATGACTTTAAAGTAGGATTTGTAATGTTAGAAACAGAAAAACTCAGACTAATGTAAAAACATTTTATACACGTTTTTAAAGATAATTCCTATCATTTTAACGGAAAATTAAATAATTTTGAAAATTTTATCATTTTACAGTTTTTATTGTAACCGAAACAAAACTACCAAAAAGCTCTAAATCCGGAAAATCATGCTTCAAGCTTCTGTTTTAAGTTCAAAGCACTATTAAGATGTTATTACCCTTTTCTATTGCTTGAAAAATTCAATCAATAAGATTTATTTTTGTTCATGGCATTTGTTCAGTAAAGTACTGATATATGCTGAAGATAAAACTAAATATTCTTGTCCATACAGAACTAGGTTACCCTATAGTTAATTCTTGGGCAAAAACAAATTACTGTCTTTTGTATTGGCATCAGTGAATTTTATCAGTGCCATAACTGAACTCATGAGTGCCATAACTGAACTCATGAGTGCCATAACAGAACTCATGAGTGCCATAACAGAACTGAAGAGTGCCAGAACAGAACTGAAAATTAGTGCCATAACAGGACAGTGCCATAACTGGAATTGACCAACCAATAATATCCTTTGTAGTACTTTGTTTAACAGAATTAATAAACCGTTTGTTTTAGATGCTAATATGTTAGAGTTTTATATAGACAATCTACGTACCTATTTTCTAATTTAGGAAGAAATTACTTCTCAAGGCGACAGTGTTTATGATATTATTGATTTGCGTGATCATGCCATGGTGAAATCAGAGTTAATGATCACACCAACCTCAATGCATCTTCTCTCAACCGACGATCGAGTCTTCATGTGTCGCCTCAATCTAAGTCGGGCTGCCAAACGACAGCCTCAATATCAAAGGGTAAATTATAGCCTAAAGTGCGAGCAAGAAAAGCGGCATTACTGCTATCAAGAGGCTGTCATAACACTGAATTTAACTGCCTTACTAGGAGCAAGACTAGGAGTCTTTAAACCTTCTGTTAAGAATTTGTGAGTTTATGTAAATCGACGTCCATTAGATATGGCATGACAAGAGTCCATAATTTATTCCTTAATATTATAGAAGAAGAGTAAGCCACTAGAGGGCTTCTCTTCTTGGCATTGCGTAACGGTGCTCCGACCACAATACGCGAATGTTCCCCCGTTTGGCGGGGGGGTCGACAAGCATACCCCCTCCCCGTTTGGTGGGGGGCTATGCAAAAGGGGTCCCCGTTTGGTGGGGGGGGGTAGGCAGAATGGGGTCCCCGTTTGGGGGGGGGTCGCCAAGTCAGGCTAACAGTGGATCAATCTGATTGGCTGTTGGCGACCCCCCCCCCAAACGGGGACCTCTTTTGTCTACCCCCACACCAAACGGGGACCTTCCATTGCTACCCCCCCCCCACCAAACGGGGACCTCTCTTTGCTACCCCCCCCCCACTAAACGGGGACCCATTTGCGAATAGAACAAAAATTACCGTAATCCTCTGCTCTACCCCCCCCCACCAAACGGGGAGGGGGTCTCTGCAATCTGATTGGCTGTTGGCGACCCCCCGCCGAACGGGGACCTCTTTTTCGCTACCCCCCCCAACCAAACGGAGGGCGGGGATGCTTTGTCGAAGAGAGCTACCCCCCCCCCCCACCAAACGGGGGAACATTCGAGTATTGTGGTCGGAGCACCGTTACGCAATGCCAAGAAGAGGACCCTCTAGTGGCTTACTCTTCTTCTTATATATAGTGCAATTATGCACTCTTGGGCATGAGCCGACTACAGAGATCAATTACAAGTATGCACTCCTTCCTTATGCGATAAATTTAAAGCTTTTTCATATCCATCAGCTACTATTCATGTTTCATTATTCACCCTCAAGCCATATCTGTCTAAAAGATGTGTCTCTTTTAGTTTGTGGTAATCCAAGGTCGCTATCTTCATCCCAACCACGACCTTTATCAGCCCCTTCTGGCAGCCACTGTCCGATCATCAACATCTGGCTACTCTTTCCCCCAGCCCGCCTTTGCGGCTCTCTGTACCCCTCTGATAACACCAGAGACCTGTCATATCATGGCAACTGGAAATCCTACCATATTCTGTGCTCTACACGAAATGGATATGAGATTTACAGAAATAGATGAAGTGTAAGCAGATAGATTTAGATTAATTTGCTATTATAAAATATTTTCAACCGGTATACATTGTTATTAGATTCTTGATTTTCATAATCTCTGGAAGCTATAAAAATGTCTTGAAGATAATTGTCAAATAATGTTCGCATTCAGTTTAAACACAAATATACCTATCTAGTTTATGAAACATTAGCGAAAGTAAAAGTTTATGTTACTTTAGCGTAATAATGTGTACTGTGTAACACTATAAATTAAAATTTTGATGCACAATCAATGTTTTTAAAGGCCACTAAATTGAGAAATATAATATTGTGTTGTTGCTTTTGTGCAGCCAGAGTATTTGGCTTATCATGCAACCCGGTAAGCAATATTATTGCTTGCAATTAGCGTTTATAAATAAAATTTTGTTACTTTATAATTTACATAGCTACCAATATCAACACTTAGCTTATTTCTAATATTGTCATACGCTTTAAACCTTTACTTTTGTGTATTGAATAAAGCAGAATTGTTATGTAATTTCTGACCTACTTACATCAGCTATTCGAACGAAGAGCTTACAGTGTAATTATTGCAAGGTGTAAAGTGTAGAACTTTTTATTAAGAGGTATTCATCATTTGGGTTACGCAAGACTGGAACTCGTTGGAAAGTCTTGGTACGCTCTCATCTATCCTGTTGACATTCCGGAAGCAAGTTTTAAGCACAAACTTCGTAAGTGAAAACTGGACACTCCTTTGCGTTACTGTTGACTAAGAAAATGCTATGCAGTAAAATTTGAACAGTAAATTAATATTTAAGTATTGAGATATTACAGTGCATGTATATGTCATTCTTCATAACACTGTGTATTATATAATATTATTATCATTTTTATATTAATATAAAATTAATACTATACAATTAATACAAATTACTGGACCTATTACTAAACCTATGAAATTTGTAGCTTACTGTATGTTAGTGCGTAATTTTATGAGAATGTATTGTATGATCTATAAGCTTAGGGTTTGCTGTTATGTAAGTCTGTAATGTACCTATGAAATTTGTAGCTTATTGTATGTTATAGTGCGTAATTTTATTTTACAATATATACTTGATTTCGCTACATAACTTTTCCTACTATATATAAGGTTCTCATATTTAGTTTGTGATGAAAAAGAAAACTCGTGCTCATTACTAATTCGATTTCAAACATATGCCGGTAAATGGATTTGGCTTTATGTTATTTTATCCCTCAAGGATGGCATTCAGAACGAGGCCGTTCAACATCTTATTATGGCAACCTATCAACTGTTGAGGTATACAGACAGTACCTAATTGCTTTTAGGTTGATGTCTGATCGTATGTGAGTCTGTTCTAAGGGAAATAGAGCCAAAGCTTAATCCGAATTGTAGCTAATGTTGAATTATTGACTGCCACACAAATTCAATGAAAAACTTTTATCGAACAAGAGACTCAACCAGACATTTTTCGCACAAAACACTTGCGTTATATATATATATGAATTTATTTAAATACTGCTTTAAATTACTACATAGCTAATAACTTTAGTATACTTTGTAATAATCCTTTTTTCAGCGATGCAGAAGCTCGAATCCTAGTGTCTAGTGGTTGGCTCTCCGGACGCTGTCTTCGAGTCCTTCCCTCCCAGACCAGCCCCGCATCCAGCGCCAAATCTCCCGGCAGCGAAGGATACTGTCCAAACGGAGAACCCGGTCACTGTCCAGCAAAAGCGGAAAAACTCACCTCACCCCAGAGTCAGGAAAGCGTCACGCCGCCGGAAAAATCTAAACGGAAAATTCTACAGAGAGGAGATGAAAAACCAGTGAAAGCGAAACTTTCCTACTCTTATTCGGAGCCAAAACTAACTACCCTAGGCCAGGAATGCGAGAAGGAATGGCCTCCGACCCCAGAAGATTCACCCCAGCAGGAGAACGGCCACAAACCGGTCCTGGAACCGCCCCAGCCGAACACTGAGGCGATGCTTCTGACCCCGGATTGCTCTCCGATAGCTCCCAATCCTCATTTCAGTCCCTGGATGGGACCCAGAGGAAAGACCTATCTGGGAAACGGCGGACCCTATATGGACCGATATCCGGCTCCGGCCCTGCTTCCTGGTCATATGGAAAATGTGCCTTGTAATCCTAATGGATATAGATTGGGTAAAAAACTTAAACCTTACCTTTGGCTTTTCTAAAGATGGAAGAATTTACATAAGAACTTCGCTCGATCCCCTTCATTAAAATCCCAATAGCTATTTTATCGTTCATTTGCTTTATTCTAAGACACTAAGTTTTAAACATCTACACAGTTTCGAAAATGTTGCTACCTTCGAACAACAACAGATCATTTGATAACAAGGTGTGCTTAACATAATTATGTTACTATTAATATTAATTATTTAATATTACTACTAATTTTACTATTAATCGACAAGAAAAAAGTTGCATATGACAGCCTGATGAAAGCAGTGTGCTTAACTTAATTACTTTACTATTAAAATTAATTAATATTACTATTAATTTTACTATAATCGACAAGAAAAAATTTGCATAGGACAGCCTGATGAAAGCAGTTGACTATGAATTTGGTTAATAGTTAAGCTAAATTAATTCCACTAAAAATAATTTAAATTTAAAATTTAGTAACATCAGCCTTATTTGGAATTAAGATTGGATAATTTTAACTCTATTTCAGCATCACCTCACTTCTATCCACCGCCACCCCCGCTGATTCGAGGAGTGAGTCTTCCCATCGCTTCCCCGCCTCAGCCGCACATCATGGACCGCTCCTCCATCAAAGGCGAACTCCCCGTGATTGAACCAGACGCCGTGGAAGCCTACCTTAGAAATGTGGAAACTGGAGAGCTCCTGGATCGCTGCGAGATGGTTGGACCACCTGAAACAGAAACAAATAATGGAGCCTCCAACGGGTGGCACGACCACAACGGCGGTGTCCGCTGCGGCCCCAACTCCCTGATAGTTAGACGGCACTCAGAGAGTCTGCTGTCGTTCATGAAAACCGGTCCGAACCGGTTTCAGTCCACTCGGTTATCTTGTTCCGGTGAATTGGGTTATTAATATATATATTGTGTTTATTGGTTTGTGAAGTATGTAGCTATTCACTGTATAAATTTGCATCTTTAGGGAAAAATAAATTTTATAGCATAAACACCTGAGGATACGAGTGAGAGCTTATTTGGTAATGCTGAGGTTGTGTTAAATTTTTATTCCTGGAAAGTTCTGACAGAAAACATTCCCTGTAAAGAAGCTTGACCTTGACGAAGACATTTATTTAAACAAATTATTAGGTTAGGAAAATTAGAACTTACGTTTAAAGATAAATTAATTTAGCCTCTGTTAGCTAAGGTAAACTGTGCGATTGATTATGCGCAGGTACTAAGCATAGCTGATTCCCCATTAGCCATTACAAACATCCAATAAGGATAACAGCTATGCTAGTTCCCTTTGCAATCCGCCAGCCTTACTACAGTAAGTCGCATACAAGCCCCCAATTTGGCAATTTAAAATGAGGGTTAACGTTCAAAGCGTTAGTGCAACTGGACACTCAGCAAATTAAAGTCAAGACTAAGAAAGAGAGACCAAGCAAAGCATATGGTAGAAGTTAGGAGACCATAATATGTAAAATAGAGAATGTGTTAATACTGATAAAGGGGCCATTAATGCTAAATGTTAGCTTTACTGAAATGACCAGCTTGTAATCTACCAGTTGCAGACTAGAGCAGCTTGTTGAACGATGGTACCTCTGTCGCTTTGAAAATAAATCATCTTAATATTTGGCGCATACCCGAAGAATTCGTAGGCAAAGGAAAAATTTCCATTCTTAAGGAATGTGTTTGCTTTGCTATGCTAAAAAATCTTTGAATTCGAAAAGGATTTATAGCTGAATTGCAAGGTATTTTGTGTCGTTAAATTAGAAAAAGGTGAAAGCTAAAAATGTCACGGTAATTGAAATTGAGTGTAAGAAAACTTACCCACAAAATTACAAAACTACAAAACTGAAGCTTGCAGCAAACATTTCAGTTGATGGCTATCAGCGGTTATTATGAAATATATACCTGATTTTTTTCTTCTAAATTGTGGAATAGTGTCTTTCCTGTTATCCGTCTTCCAGGTTAAAAAGTTGATAACTTGCTCTTATATACAATTTGGACAAGTTGGAGTAATAAGTTTAATAAATAAACGGCGGCCCTTTGGCGGAATTCATTCGGCAAATTGTGTGCTATGTTTCTGTGCTTCTTTTAAACGATTCCAGCATCGGTTGTAATTAGTCGGCGGCAAAGCCGTTCTACAGGTGATAGGGGAGGTCACGCAGATTAAATTAACTATAGTTGATCCCGTCTCAGAATCAAGTCTTGCACCTAAAAATAAATTACTGGTTTTTTTGCAATGAAATTTAATTGAAAAGATTTGAAAACATGAAGTTTAGCAAACATGGGTATTTTGCCCGATTTCGACGGCTCCTAACTTTCCTTGGGTGCATCGGAGACCCAAAAATGCTGATTGGAAAATGCGATAAATTCTCTATCGATTGGTGCTCAGTAAGACACGGTAGCCAAAAATGTGAAACTGATCATTTTGAACTGCTTTCCCCGAGAAGTCTTGGGCAGAAGAGATTTAAACAAGACTTCTGTGTTAACATAATATGCTTGAGATGAGAGAAATTGCGCAGAAATGTTAATATTTCTACATGGGACGAAATGGTTGGCCCATCTGCATAAAAAGAATTATTGCGCCATAGGGTTGTGCCGTTTAGAAATTTCTCGGGGCGGGCACGAGCTCGGTCCAACCTGGCCCGAAGCCCGCTTCACGGCCCGAGGTCGAAGCCCAATTCACGGCCCGAGCGGCCCGAATAGCCCGAGCGACCCGAAGAACCCGAACGGCCCGAGAGGCGCGAGTGCAGCGCGAGCGTCCAGAGTACAGCCCGGCTGCGGCGGAGATGCCCCACAGTCGCTCAAATCACATTTAGTTTATTAGAGCAGTTTTGTTTAATGTATCGGATCGATACACCAAAAATAAACTTTCATGGTTCAAAATGAGCTGTAATGGCATTGGCTATTGTTAGAAACATTTCATTTAAGGTGGTGATTCCTTTTGGGTACATATTGTTGGTTGGCGGCGTATACCAAGATGAAATTTGACGAAACTTTCAGAAATACGTTTTTTTAACGTTCTAACACCATCCGCGTAATCCCGATTCAAAAATTCGAGATTTCCGGCCTGGGCGGTTTTTCCCAATTTCTGAAAGTTTCGCAGCCGCTATACGGTTATGGTTATATTCATTCGAAAGATCTCAATGAGCTTCATATTTTTGCTTTTTAAAGCATCGTTCTAGCTTTTCTCTACCGTGAGATATAGCCGATTTTCTTGTTTTGGCGTCGAAAACTAGTCATTTTTGCAAAAATCAAATAATCCAACATTTCTTGAGCTACGCAAGCCGTAAAATCAAACTACGGGCGTCGATCTGAAGGTCTCACAGGGACAAATTATCCGACGCATGATCGTCTTCCAACTGTTATCCTGCAGGCTGCTATCATAAAAAATGTAGTTTTTGCAAAAACACGAACAATTTCTTCCAAAGATTGTGGAGCATTCACCATGCAAGCTGGAGGGCTGCTACTGAACAAATGTGTTCTGCACAAATATACCCAGGGACGATTTTTTGGTTGCCCCGATTGTTGCTTTCTAGCTAAAGTAATCGCTTGACAAATTTGGAAAAAGTAGGCAAAATACAGGTTACGCACACATTTCAGCTTATTTCTCCATAACGAAGAGCGATTTCACAATAAATAAAAAATCGTCCCTAGCTATTTGATGGAGGTATCGAATGATATAACCGATGTCTCGAGAAAAAGTTTACTTGAGTCTGCAAAAATTCTGGAAGATTATACTTTTTCTAAAATGCGTTAAAAATATTTTAGAAAAGCAACATTAGTTTCATGGCATGCATCAAAAAGAGAAAATGTCAAGCTGCATTTTGATATAAAAATGGCTTCTTAACTCCAAGTAATGAATGAGTAATAGTGGTGCAAACTTTATGTGACCAAAGGGAATCACCACCTTAATAATTTTTCAGATAATGCTTTGAGCACTAATTTGTAACCACACGCAGGAGCTTATAAACTTTATCTTGCAGATTACAAGATTTTTGGAAAAGCAGTGAATTGTTCAAAACAGGGAATGACAAATTAATCGTTGGGAAAACACCCATCCATACAGCTTATATTTAGCAGCTTCACACACACAATTAACCACTGATCGAAAGTGGAGAGTTTGCGAAACTTTACTACTTAGCTTCTTATCAGGGTTTGTCTACATACCGCCGCAGGCTGAGTAAGTAGTTCCTTCTAAATTTTACAAATGTTTGTTTGAAGAGAAGCCACAGCCGCTTCAAGGCCCTGGCACAACCCTACCCATATGCATATGGGGCAAAGAACTTGCTCCATACATATGGGGTATATCACCGTCAGTTTTGAAAAACCGGCTTTTCGCGAATAGCCTGAAGTAATACGTCTTTTCGAAAAATGCCGTATTATTTTAGGATTTTCACGAAAAGAAATAAATTTTGATTCTTTTATCGAAAAGCCTGGAATGATGCGGCTTTTCGGGAAAAGCCGGTTTTTTAAAAATTACGGTGACACACAACATATATTATACACCCGAAAATGAAAGAATTATTCAAATATTCGGTCGAATAATTCGAATATTTGTTCATCGAATCATTCGTTAACTATTCGCGACTAGTAAACAACTATTAGAATAATCGTTTCGTAGTATTCGTAAAACCGAATTATTCACGAATAATTCGACATTCGTGCCCACGCCGTAACTGATTAAGTATTGTACTGAATTGAACCCAAACACGACCCCAAAAATACGTATATGACGCCATTATCCTTAGAAGATTCAAATCAAGGCTCGCAGGTAGCCACACACCCAGAAGAAGTGAGAAAGCCACGCACAAAAATGTTGTGAAACTTCAAGCTACTGTGAACGCCGTATGAACTTTTACTGGTCTACCCTTTTACTTTGGTAAAATGCAACTATTTGAGCAATTTCCTTAAACCCTCGATATTAATGCATGCATTTCGTAGTCACCTCCCCCTTCCTTAACTTAAAGGTGGTGATTCCTTTTGGGCACATGTTGTTGGTTAGCGGCGTAAATCAAGATGAAATTTGGACGAAACTTTCCGAAATACGTTCTTTTAGCTTTCTAACACCCTTCGCGCAATCCCGATTCAAAAATTTGAGATTTCCGGCCATGGCGGCTTTTCACAATTTTTGAAAGTTTGGCAGCATATTCATTATGCTTATTATGCATATTCATATTCATTAGTTATGACTAAATTCATTCGAAAGATCTCATTGAGCTTCATATTTTTGCTTTCGTAAAATGACAAGTTTTCGACGCCAAAACAAGAGAATGGGCTATTATCTCACGGTAGAGAAAAGCTAGAACGTTGCTTTTAAAACAACGTTCTAGCTTTTCTGTTTTTAGTTTAATGGTATGCATTAAAAAGAGAAAATGTCAAGCTGCATTTTGATGTAAATATGGCTTCTTAAAATGGTGCAAACTTTGTGACCAAAGGAATCACCACCTTAAAATTTGCTCAATTCGATTAACGCTTTTATTATTTTAGGAAAACATGCGAATATTATGTAAATCGTGGACTGCAATATAAGTTGAAGACTATAATTGAAGGCATTAACTTAAATCTGAAATGTCCAAATTATAATTTGTAGTTTGCGAGCTTGACCAAATATGCGTGAAAACAAGGTTGACAAGTCGGAATTTCTTTGAATTCTGTTTCCAAGACAGAGTATGAAAAATCAAGTCCATGCGAGCCTCAAGTCAATGGGGATTCTGTCCAAAAATTTATCAATCCGATGGGAGCCGCCTATCACATCTATATCACTAAAGGGATTCCTATACAAATTAGGTATGTTGGTGTACATGGCTATCTATAGATACATAGTTTTGTCTAGCAGTGGGATTGCTCAAAGATTCTCCTTGCTTGCCCTGAGTTCAAAGTTTGCTAGTAACTATAGTCTAGCAAACTTAAACTGGACCAAAAGAGTGAATTTTGTGGAGAGTTTATTATTCAAGTTAAGTATGACAATGCATATATTTTCTGAAAGCTCAGAAATCAGAGATTTCAAAAATTTTTAAAAATTCTAAAATATTAGAATTTCAAATTTCAGAAATTTTAGAAACTGTAGGAAAAGAAAAAATAAACGAAAAGTAGTCGAGTTTGGTATCAAATGAAAGGTCTCGTTCAGGAGAACGCGAATATGTATCAATTATGCGGATTTGGGGCGACACTAGTGTTGTGCATTGGCCGGTGCGGCCAATGGCTGGCCAATGGCCGGCCAAGCCATTGGCCGTTGGCCGAGAAAATCTCAGCCAGTTGGCTTGGCCGGCCATTGGCCGTTGGCCGGCCAACGGCCAATGGCCAACGGCCAATTGGCTGGCCGTTGGCCGTTGGCCGATGGCCGGCCAATGGCCGTTGACCGGCCAACGGCCAACGGCCAATGGCCAACTGGCTGGTCGTTGGCCGTTGGCTGGCCAATGGCCGAGTGCTGGCCAACCTCAACTTTACTGATCTTGTGCATTAACTGTGTTGAAAAATTTAATTTTGCTGCATAATATCGTAAACATGTTGCTGTATAAACGTTGCATTAGATACAGTACTACAGAGTTTCACTTAGATGTTGACAATTTTTATCATTATTGGAGTTATTTTACAATTAAATTTGCTAATTGCATGCAAATTTTAAGTGTGCTAACAACGCAGTTTTTAAATTTGTCTGGCGGTGAACGTCTCATCACTTTATTTCGGTCCTCCAGCAAAATTAAAACAGAGTTATCGCGGGTTGGATCTAAATGTTTGGAAAACCTATTTTACAAATATTGTAAATTGTAAAATGTACTATTGAAATAAAGTTTAATTAAGCTGATGCCTAATTAAGCACGGTAGACGAATAAAAATAGTAAATTCCAGCTCGTCAACGTTGACAAATAGCTAAAGAACGGCCAATAGCTTACGGCCAAGAAACAGCCAACGGCCAACGAGCGGCCAACGGCCAACCAGTTGGCCGTTGGCCATTGGCCATTGGCCGGCCAACGGCCATTGGCCGGCCATCGGCCAACGGCCAACGGCCAGCCAATTGGCCGTTGGCCAATGGCCGTTGGCCGGCCAACGGCCAATGGCCGGCCAACGGCCAACGGCCAATTGGCCGGCCAACTTCAAACTCCGGCCAAGCCAAGCCAAGCCAACCATGGAAATTTTCGGCCAATCCCAACACTAGGCGGCACGTGGTTCCAGCGGGCCCATATCCCGAAAAATAAAAGTTGCTCCAATCGCTACAAACTTGTGCTCATTTGAAAGCTCTCATCACGCTGAGTGAAAGTCATAATTGGGTCATCGCTCAAAAATGCTGTCTGCGAAAGTTATTCCTCTTTAAACACCAAAAATAGCTAGTTTTAACACCTTTCGAGGGTTTAACCCAGGCTTGCGAAAGCTGTGAGCTGAATCAAGTCAAGCCAGTGCGCTACGCTTTGCGTCTCATCATTATACACAACTACGTAAAAATTACAGCTTTGGATCTTCATGTATGCGTAAGATAATCTAATTTAAACAAACTTCAAAGGAACCGACACGGCGGCTTCTTTGAAGTTTGTTTAAATTAGCTTATCTTACGCATGCATGAAGATCCAAAGCTGCAATTTTTACGTAGTTGTGTACAATGATGAGACGCAAAATATAGTGCACTGTACTGTTGTTTTTGATTGATTCGAATCGAATCAAAACACTTTTGATGTGACTTTTGATTTTTGATGCATCGAATCGAATCGAATCTGCAGTGCAGAAAATCGAACTGAATCGAATCCCTGCTACTCTTTTCATGGCAAAATCGAACTGCATCAAATCAAAAATATTTCGGTGGAATCGTTATTTTTGATTTTTGATTCATTTTGATTCACATTTTGATTCAGGCGAAATAGGCAGCAGATTAAGAGAGGCATGGGAAAATGTGTGAGGGTGTTATGTGTGTAGGTATTTTGTGTGTTTGTATATATCTACAGTAATGAGAAAATTCTGTCATTTTTTGCTTATCAATTGTGCACTGCGTCTTGATTTGGGATTGGGCTTTGGGTTTTAAGTTTTTTAAGTTTTGCGCCAGTGTTGACAGTAAATTCTGAAATTTAGCAGTTGACTTTTAAGCTGAACAATTAATGTCTATTTATAAATTGTTTAACTTCTAGTAGATAGTTTCAATCAAATTTTCACGTTGAAAAACTCGGTGGAGTCTAAGAGCAGGAGCAGGACCAGGATCAGGACCAGGACCAGGACCACTTTTCAGGACCAGGACCAGGATCAGGATCAAAGGTCTAAAACCTGGGGCTGATCCTATCAATATGGGGTTGAGTTGGATCCGGATTTAACTGATTTTAGGATTCAATCCCAAAATGTTTGGATTGGTTTAATCCGGTTTTAATCAAACATTTTTGGATCAGGATCAACTTAATCCGGATCCCGAGTTTCTGCCTAATTTTCGACCGAAATCTCGATCCCATTTTCAATCCTTTGCTAAAGCAACTAGGGTTCAACCCGATCCTATTAAAACTAGTTTGATTTCAGTTTTAAGGTGCATCCATAGTCGCCAACAAATCGAGGTTCAGAAAAATGACCAAACAATGGACTTCCCTTAAATTAGACAGACAATAGTGCCAGCACTATTGTGATCTTTTGCAGAAATAAAAAAATCAAAAATCGAAGCAAAAATCGCTATTTTGGAAATCTGAATCGAATCGCAGTTTGTTCAGAATGAGGAAAATCGAACTGCATCGAATCGTTTCAAATTTTAGGGGAAGTAAATCAAACTGAATCGAATCGTATATATTTGAGAAATAGAAAAACTGAACTGAATCGAATCGAAAATGAAATAGCTGAATCAATACAACCCTAGTTCACTGGCTTGACTTGATTCAGCTCAACCGCTTTCGCTAGCCTGGATTAAACCCTCCAAAAGTGTCCAAACAGTCCATTTTTGGGGTTTAAAGAGGGATAACTTTCACAGACAGCATTTTTGAGCGATGACCCAATTATAACTTTTACTCAGCGCGACGAAAAGCTTTCAAATAAGCCCAAGTTTGTAGCGATTGGAGCAACTTTTGTTGTTCGGGATATGGGCCCGCTGGAACCACGTGCCGCTCCAAATCCGCATAATTAATACATATTCGCATTCTCCTGAACGAGACCTTTCATTTGATACCAAACTCGACTACTTTTCGTTTATTTTTTCTTTTCCTACAGTTTCTAAAATTTCTGAAATTTGAAATTCAAAATTTTAGAATTTTTGAAATCTCCGATTTCTGAGCTTTCAGAAAATATATACATTGTCATACTTAACTTGAATAATAAACTCTCCACAAAATTTACTCTTTTGGTCCAGTTTAGGTTTGCTAGACTATAGAATGTTGAGTTCCGAATTAAATTTTTTCTGCTAAAAGTGAGCTCTCAATCAAAGAAACTTGCTTCACGAAAGCAAACTTGAAACAATAAACTCGCACGCATTTATTTACAAAAACCATTAATAAAGACAAGTTACACAGTGAGGAGGCATAATACGTGTGCTTTCAGCAGCGTTACAGCAACAATAGCTTAATTTTGGTGACAGTTTGAAAGTATAAGTCTCAATATTTTCCTTTTTCAGTTTTACTCTGATAATTCGATCAAAGAAAGAAGAACTATTGGCTTTTCAGATTTTAAATCTTGCCAAGTAAATTACCTAGCCAAACGCTTTTTCGCAATCCGTTAAAGCTCGATCAATAAAAGGATGGTAGCTAAAGCTTGGTCATTCAAACCAAAAGTTTTGCCAATAATATTGTCATAGTTATTAATTACGAAGCCAAAACACAATCTAGGAAGCAGCCTAGGGGAACTGAGAAAATCAGAAAAAATGGATCAAAAGTCAAGGATCTATGTAATCACCAAAACCATTGATAGCTATTGAAATTGTATTCAATAAATTTCACAAACAACATAAGAAACAAAAGCAAAATCGGGAATGCAAAACGTCGAAATTTCTGTTCCAAAGGCGCCCAACTTTGCAGTTCGTTTATACCAATTTTTACATTTTTAAGTCAGGATCAAGAATCTTCGGAGGGGGAGGGGGGGGGGAGGAGGGGGAGGGGAGGGGGGGAGGGAGGGGGGGGGAGGAGGGGGAGAGAGGGGGGGGGGGGGGGAGAGAGAGGGGGGGAGGAGGAAGGGAGAGGGGGGGGGAGAGGAGGAGAGAGGAAAAAAAAAAGACAGAAGAAACAAGGGATTTTTTGTTTGGTTTTTGAGGCTCTAGGTAGGTAGCTGTTTCTCCATAACTGTGTTTGTTTACTACATTAATCCCATATTTATGTTCTAAGAATTCTAAAGTTCTTACGCGTGTTGATAGCTATTAGCTAGGGTGCAAGTAGCTGAATCACTAACTACTTATCACCCACAAGGCAACTCTGTTTACGTTCGGACTTAGGTCATAATTCAGATTGTAAAGTTGTATTAATAGGATTAAAATTGTAATATATAGTGGTTTCTTTAATGCCGGATTAAACGTGTTAGAATTAACTCGTTCAGTCCGTCCTTTTTAATTAGCGAGTTCATCTTAATCCAATAGTCCTCCATTAAGCAGCAGAAATTAAAAGTTTTAGTTTTTAAAACTTGTAATCCGTTTATTCCGTGTAGCAGCTACGTAGAGCATTATAAAACCATTATATAGCAATAGGATAAAATTTAGTCCAAGGTGCTTTGTTGTATTGTTTACTTTCTGTATACTTGTTTTGTTGTATTTATTCCTTCTTCATTTAGATCGCTACCGTTATGCTTTGACACTTGACCCAGATAACGCTGAGCTACGTCAGGGTATGCTGGAACTGGAGGACGAGCTGCGGATTGGTTCCGTCCTGTCCAGCGGAGAAGAGGACGACTTTGCCCGATCTCTGGTCATGGACATGGACGAGTCGGCCCCGCTGCCTGAGACTAGGGAAGTACTGCGACGTCCCTCTCTCGGTTCGGCTGGAAAGGCGCCTCGAAAACGGTCGCAGGCTGTGACAGCGGATTTATTGGACACTTCAGCGAGCGGTGGGATTCAGCCTTCGAGCAGTACCAGCACCTCTGCTTCCTCCAGCGGTTGGACTGGCTCGAACAGTCAGCAGCCGCCGCGACGGAGCTTTGATTGGAGAGATAGATCCACTTGATTCTGTTGGCTTACTAGATAGGCAATAATCATGCTCCTGGAAGATTCTTGATCCTGACTTAAAAAATGTAAAAATTGGTATAATAGAACTGCATAAGTTGGGCACCTTTGGAACAGAAATTTCGACGTTTTGCATTCCCGATTTTGCTTTTGTTTCTTATGTTGTTTGTGAAATTTATTGAATACAATTTCAATAGCTATTAATGGTTTTGGTGATTACATAGATCCTTGACTTTTGATCCATTTTTTCTGATTTTCTCAGTTCCCCTAGGCTGCTTCCTAGATTGTGTTTTGGCTTCGTAATTAATAACTATGACAATATTATTGGCAAAACTTTTTGGTTTGAATGACCAAGCTTTAGCTACCATCCTTTTATTGATCGAGCTTTAACGGATTACGAAAAAGCGTTTGGCTAGGTAATTTACTTGGCAAGATTTAAAATCTGAAAAGCCAATAGTTCTTCTTTCTTTGATCGAATTATCAGAGTAAAACTGAAAAAGGAAAATATTGAGACTTATACTTTCAAACTGTCACCAAAATTAAGCTATTGTTGCTGTAACGCTGCTGAAAGCACACGTATTATGCCTCCTCACTGTGTAACTTGTCTTTATTAATGGTTTTTGTAAATAAATGCGTGCGAGTTTATTGTTTCAAGTTTGCTTTCGTGAAGCAAGTTTCTTTGATTGAGAGCTCACTTTTAGCAGAAAAAATTTAATTCGGAACTCAACATTCTATAGTCTAGCAAACCTAAACTGGACCAAAAGAGTAAATTTTGTGGAGAGTTTATTATTCAAGTTAAGTATGACAATGTATATATTTTCTGAAAGCTCAGAAATCGGAGATTTCAAAAATTCTAAAATTTTGAATTTCAAATTTCAGAAATTTTAGAAACTGTAGGAAAAGAAAAAATAAACGAAAAGTAGTCGAGTTTGGTATCAAATGAAAGGTCTCGTTCAGGAGAATGCGAATATGTATTAATTATGCGGATTTGGAGCGGCACGTGGTTCCAGCGGGCCCATATCCCGAACAACAAAAGTTGCTCCAATCGCTACAAACTTGGGCTTATTTGAAAGCTTTCGTCGCGCTGAGTAAAAGTTATAATTGGGTCATCGCTCAAAAATGCTGTCTGTGAAAGTTATCCCTCTTTAAACCCCAAAAATGGACTGTTTGGACACTTTTGGAGGGTTTAATCCAGGCTAGCGAAAGCGGTTGAGCTGAATCAAGTCAAGCCAGTGAACTAGGGTTGTATTGATTCAGCTATTTCATTTTCGATTCGATTCAGTTCAGTTTTTCTATTTCTCAAATATATACGATTCGATTCAGTTTGATTTACTTCCCCTAAAATTTGAAACGATTCGATGCAGTTCGATTTTCCTCATTCTGAACAAACTGCGATTCGATTCAGATTTCCAAAATAGCGATTTTTGCTTCGATTTTTGATTTTTTTATTTCTGCAAAAGATCACAATAGTGCTGGCACTATTGTCTGTCTAATTTAAGGGAAGTCCATTGTTTGGTCATTTTTCTGAACCTCGATTTGTTGGCGACTATGGATGCACCTTAAAACTGAAATCAAACTAGTTTTAATAGGATCGGGTTGAACCCTAGTTGCTTTAGCAAAGGATTGAAAATGGGATCGAGATTTCGGTCGAAAATTAGGCAGAAACTCGGGATCCGGATTAAGTTGATCCTGATCCAAAAATGTTTGATTAAAACCGGATTAAACCAATCCAAACATTTTGGGATTGAATCCTAAAATCAGTTAAATCCGGATCCAACTCAACCCCATATTGATAGGATCAGCCCCAGGTTTTAGACCTTTGATCCTGATCCTGGTCCTGGTCCTGAAAAGTGGTCCTGGTCCTGGTCCTGATCCTGGTCCTGCTCCTGCTCTTAGACTCCACCGAGTTTTTCAACGTGAAAATTTGATTGAAACTATCTACTAGAAGTTAAACAATTTATAAATAGACATTAATTGTTCAGCTTAAAAGTCAACTGCTAAATTTCAGAATTTACTGTCAACACTGGCGCAAAACTTAAAAAACTTAAAACCCAAAGCCCAATCCCAAATCAAGACGCAGTGCACAATTGATAAGCAAAAAATGACAGAATTTTCTCATTACTGTAGATATATACAAACACACAAAATACCTACACACATAACACCCTCACACATTTTCCCATGCCTCTCTTAATCTGCTGCCTATTTCGCCTGAATCAAAATGTGAATCAAAATGAATCAAAAATCAAAAATAACGATTCCACCGAAATATTTTTGATTTGATGCAGTTCGATTTTGCCATGAAAAGAGTAGCAGGGATTCGATTCAGTTCGATTTTCTGCACTGCAGATTCGATTCGATTCGATGCATCAAAAATCAAAAGTCACATCAAAAGTGTTTTGATTCGATTCGAATCAATCAAAAAACAACAGTACAGTGCACTATATTTTGCGTCTCATCATTGTACACAACTACGTTGCAGCTTTGGATCTTCATGCATGCGTAAGATAATTTAAAAAAAATACAAACAAGCCGCCTTGTCGGTTCCTTTTAATATTTTTTAAATTATTTTAACTTACGCATACATGAAGATCCAAAGCTGTAATTTTTACGTAGTTGTGTATAATGATGAGACGCAAAGCGTAGCGCACTGGCTTGACTTGATTCAGCTCACAGCTTTCGCAAGCCTGGGTTAAACCCTCGAAAGGTGTTAAAACTAGCTATTTTTGGTGTTTAAAGAGGAATAACTTTCGCAGACAGCATTTTTGAGCGATGACCCAATTATGACTTTCACTCAGCGTGATGAGAGCTTTCAAATGAGCACAAGTTTGTAGCGATTGGAGCAACTTTTATTTTTCGGGATATGGGCCCGCTGGAACCACGTGCCGCCTAGTGTTGGGATTGGCCGAAAATTTCCATGGTTGGGTTGGCTTGGCTTGGCCGGTTTTTGAAGTTGGCCGGCCATTTGGCGGTTGGCCGTTGGCCGGCCTTTGGCCGTTGGCCGCCCAACGGCCATTGGCCAACGGCCAATTGGCTGGCCGTTGGCCGTTGGCCGATGGCCGGCCAATGGCCGTTGGCCGGCCAATGGCCAATGGCCAACGGCCAACTGGTTGGCCGTTGGCCGCTCGTTGGCCGTTGGCTGTTTCGGCCGTAAGCTATTGGCCGTTCTTTAGCTATTTGTCAACGTTGACGAGCTGGAATTTACTATTTTTATTCGTCTACCGTGCTTAATTAGGCATCAGCTTAATTAAACTTTATTTCAATAGTACATTTTACAATTTACAATATTTGTAAAATAGGTTTTCCAAACATTTAGATCCAACCCGCGATAACTCTGTTTTAATTTTGTTGGAGGACCGAAATAAAGTGATGAGACGTTCACCGCCAGACAAATTTAAAAACTGCGTTGTTAGCACACTTAAAATTTGCATGCAATTAGCAAATTTAATTGTAAAATAACTCCAATAATGATAAAAATTGTCAACATCTAAGTGAAACTCTGTAGTACTGTATCTAATGCAACGTTTATACAGCAACATGTTTACGATATTATGCAGCAAAATTAAATTTTTCAACACAGTTAATGCACAAGATCAGTAAAGTTGAGGTTGGCCAGCACTCGGCCATTGGCCAGCCAACGGCCAACGACCAGCCAGTTGGCCATTGGCCGTTGGCCGTTGGCCGGTCAACGGCCATTGGCCGGCCATCGGCCAACGGCCACCGGCCAGCCAATTGGCCGTTGGCAATTGGCCGTTGCCCGCCCCACGGCCAATGGCCGGCCAAGCCAACTGGCTGAGATTTTCTCGGCCAACGGCCAATGGCTTGGCCGGCCATTGGCCAGCCATTGGCCGCACCGGCCAATGCACAACACTAGTGTCGCCCCAAATCCGCATAATTGATACATATTCGCGTTCTCCTGAACGAGACCTTTCATTTGATACCAAACTCGACTACTTTTCGTTTATTTTTTCTTTTCCTACAGTTTCTAAAATTTCTGAAATTTGAAAATTCTAATATTTTAGAATTTTTAAAAATTTTTGAAATCTCTGATTTCTGAGCTTTCAGAAAATATATGCATTGTCATACTTAACTTGAATAANAAGCTCTCCACAAAATTCACTCTTTTTGTCCAGTTTAAGTATGCTAGACTATAGTTACTAGCAAACTTTGAACTCAGGGCAAGCAAGGAGAATCTTTGAGCAATCCCACTGCTAGACAAAACTATGTATCTATAGATAGCCATGTACACCAACATACCTAATTTGTATAGGAATCCCTTTAGTGATATAGATGTGATAGGCGGCTCCCATCGGATTGATAAATTTTTGGACAGAATCCCCATTGACTTGAGGCTCGCATGGACTTGATTTTTCATACTCTGTCTTGGAAACAGAATTCAAAGAAATTCCGACTTGTCAACCTTGTTTTCACGCATATTTGGTCAAGCTCGCAAACTACAAATTATAATTTGGACATTTCAGATTTAAGTTAATGCCTTCAATTATAGTCTTCAACTTATATTGCAGTCCACGATTTACATAATATTCGCATGTTTTCCTAAAATAATAAAAGCGTTAATCGAATTGAGCAAATTTTAAGGTGGTGATTCCTTTGGTCACAAAGTTTGCACCATTTTAAGAAGCCATATTTACATCAAAATGCAGCTTGACATTTTCTCTTTTAATGCATACCATTAAACTAAAACAGAAAAGCTAGAACGTTGTTTTAAAAGCAACGTTCTAGCTTTTCTCTACCGTGAGATAATAGCCCATTCTCTTGTTTTGGCGTCGAAAACTTGTCATTTTACGAAAGCAAAAATATGAAGCTCAATGAGATCTTTCGAATGAATTTAGTCATAACTAATGAATATGAATATGCATAATAAGCATAATGAATATGCTGCCAAACTTTCAAAAATTGTGAAAAGCCGCCATGGCCGGAAATCTCAAATTTTTGAATCGGGATTGCGCGAAGGGTGTTAGAAAGCTAAAAGAACGTATTTCGGAAAGTTTCGTCCAAATTTCATCTTGATTTACGCCGCTAACCAACAACATGTGCCCAAAAGGAATCACCACCTTTAAGTTAAGGAAGGGGGAGGTGACTACGAAATGCATGCATTAATATCGAGGGTTTAAGGAAATTGCTCAAATAGTTGCATTTTACCAAAGTAAAAGGGTAGACCAGTAAAAGTTCATACGGCGTTCACAGTAGCTTGAAGTTTCACAACATTTTTGTGCGTGGCTTTCTCACTTCTTCTGGGTGTGTGGCTACCTGCGAGCCTTGATTTGAATCTTCTAAGGATAATGGCGTCATATACGTATTTTTGGGGTCGTGCTTGGGTTCAATTCAGTACAATACTTAATCAGTTACGGCGTGGGCACGAATGTCGAATTATTCGTGAATAATTCGGTTTTACGAATACTACGAAACGATTATTCTAATAGTTGTTTACTAGTCGCGAATAGTTAACGAATGATTCGATGAACAAATATTGGAATTATTCGACCGAATATTTGAATAATTCTTTCATTTTCGGGTGTATAATATATAACAGTGTGTCACCGTAATTTTTAAAAAACCGGCTTTTCCCGAAAAGCCGCATCATTCCAGGCTTTTCGATAAAAGAATCAAAATTTATTTCTTTTCGTGAAAAAATCCTAAAATAATACGGCATTTTTCGAAAAGACGTATTACTTCAGGCTATTCGCGAAAAGCCGGTTTTTCAAAACTGACGGTGATATACCCCATATGTATGGAGCAAGTTCTTTGCCCCATATGCATATGGGTAGGGTTGTGCCAGGGCCTTGAAGCGGCTGTGGCTTCTCTTCAAACAAACATTTGTAAAATTTAGAAGGAACTACTTACTCAGCCTGCGGCGGTATGTAGACAAACCCTGATAAGAAGCTAAGTAGTAAAGTTTCGCAAACTCTCCACTTTCGATCAGTGGTTAATTGTGTGTGTGAAGCTGCTAAATATAAGCTGTATGGATGGGTGTTTTCCCAACGATTAATTTGTCATTCCCTGTTTTGAACAATTCACTGCTTTTCCAAAAATCTTGTAATCTGCAAGATAAAGTTTATAAGCTCCTGCGTGTGGTTACAAATTAGTGCTCAAAGCATTATCTGAAAAATTATTAAGGTGGTGATTCCCTTTGGTCACATAAAGTTTGCACCACTATTACTCATTCATTACTTGGAGTTAAGAAGCCATTTTTATATCAAAATGCAGCTTGACATTTTCTCTTTTTGATGCATGCCATGAAACTAATGTTGCTTTTCTAAAATATTTTTAACGCATTTTAGAAAAAGTATAATCTTCCAGAATTTTTGCAGACTCAAGTAAACTTTTTCTCGAGACATCGGTTATATCATTCGATACCTCCATCAAATAGCTAGGGACGATTTTTTATTTATTGTGAAATCGCTCTTCGTTATGGAGAAATAAGCTGAAATGTGTGCGTAACCTGTATTTTGCCTACTTTTTCCAAATTTGTCAAGCGATTACTTTAGCTAGAAAGCAACAATCGGGGCAACCAAAAATCGTCCCTGGGTATATTTGTGCAGAACACATTTGTTCAGTAGCAGCCCTCCAGCTTGCATGGTGAATGCTCCACAATCTTTGGAAGAAATTGTTCGTGTTTTTGCAAAAACTACATTTTTTATGATAGCAGCCTGCAGGATAACAGTTGGAAGACGATCATGCGTCGGATAATTTGTCCCTGTGAGACCTTCAGATCGACGCCCGTAGTTTGATTTTACGGCTTGCGTAGCTCAAGAAATGTTGGATTATTTGATTTTTGCAAAAATGACTAGTTTTCGACGCCAAAACAAGAAAATCGGCTATATCTCACGGTAGAGAAAAGCTAGAACGATGCTTTAAAAAGCAAAAATATGAAGCTCAATGAGATCTTTCGAATGAATATAACCATAACCGTGTACAGCGGCTGCGAAACTTTCAGAAATTGGGAAAACTGCCCAGGCCGGAAATCTCGAATTTTTGAATCGGGATTACGCGGATGGTGTTAGAACGTTAAAAAACGTATTTCTGAAAGTTTCGTCAAATTTCATCTTGGTATACGCCGCCAACCAACAATATGTACCCAAAAGGAATCACCACCTTAAATGAAATGTTTCTAACAATAGCCAATGCCATTACAGCTCATTTTGAACCATGAAAGTTTATTTTTGGTGTATCGATCCGATACATTAAACAAAACTGCTCTAATAAACTAAATGTGATTTGAGCGACTGTGGGGCATCTCCGCCGCAGCCGGGCTGTACTCCGGACGCTCGCGCTGCACTCGCGCCTCTCGGGCCGTTCGGGTTCTTCGGGTCGCTCGGGCTATTCGGGCCGCTCGGGCCGTGAATTGGGCTTCGACCTCGGGCCGTGAAGCGGGCTTCGGGCCAGGTTGGACCGAGCTCGTGCCCGCCCCGGAGAAATTTCTAAACGGCACAACCCTATGGCGCAATAATTTTTTTTATGCAGATGGGCCAACCATTTCGTCCCATGTAGAAATATTAACATTTCTGCGCAATTTCTCTCATCTCAAGCATATTATGTTAACACAGAAGTCTTGTTTAAATCTCTTCTGCCCAAGACTTCTCGGGGAAAGCAGTTCAAAATGATCAGTTTCACATTTTTGGCTACCGTGTCTTACTGAGCACCAATCGATAGAGAATTTATCGCATTTTCCAATCAGCATTTTTGGGTCTCCGATGCACCCAAGGAAAGTTAGGAGCCGTCGAAATCGGGCAAAATACCCATGTTTGCTAAACTTCATGTTTTCAAATCTTTTCAATTAAATTTCATTGCAAAAAAACCAGTAATTTATTTTTAGGTGCAAGACTTGATTCTGAGACGGGATCAACTATAGTTAATTTAATCTGCGTGACCTCCCCTATCACCTGTAGAACGGCTTTGCCGCCGACTAATTACAACCGATGCTGGAATCGTTTAAAAGAAGCACAGAAACATAGCACACAATTTGCCGAATGAATTCCGCCAAAGGGCCGCCGTTTATTTATTAAACTTATTACTCCAACTTGTCCAAATTGTATATAAGAGCAAGTTATCAACTTTTTAACCTGGAAGACGGATAACAGGAAAGACACTATTCCACAATTTAGAAGAAAAAAATCAGGTATATATTTCATAATAACCGCTGATAGCCATCAACTGAAATGTTTGCTGCAAGCTTCAGTTTTGTAGTTTTGTAATTTTGTGGGTAAGTTTTCTTACACTCAATTTCAATTACCGTGACATTTTTAGCTTTCACCTTTTTCTAATTTAACGACACAAAAATACTGCAATTCAGCTATAAATCCTTTTCGAATTCAAAGATTTTTTAGCATAGCAAAGCAAACACATTCCTTAAGAATGGAAATTTTTCCTTTGCCTACGAATTCTTCGGGTATGCGCCAAATATTAAGATGATTTATTTTCAAAGCGACAGAGGTACCATCGTTCAACAAGCTGCTCTAGTCTGCAACTGGTAGATTACAAGCTGGTCATTTCAGTAAAGCTAACATTTAGCATTAATGGCCCCTTTATCAGTATTAACACATTTTCTATTTTACATATTATGGTCTCCTAATTTCTACCATATGCTTTGCTTGGTCTCTCTTTCTTAGTCTTGACTTTAATTTGCTGAGTGTCCAGTTGCACTAACGCTTTGAACGTTAACCCTCATTTTAAATTGCCAAATTGGGGGCTTGTATGCGACTTACTGTAGCAAGGCTGGCGGATTGCAAAGGGAACTAGCATAGCTGTTATCCTTATTGGATGTTTGTAGTGGCTAATGGGGAATCAGCTATGCTTAGTACCTGCGCATAATCAATCGCATCGTTTACCTTAACTAACAGAGACTAAATTAATTTATCTCTAAACGTAAGTTATAATGTTCCTAATGTTGTTTAAATGTCTTCGTCAAAGTCAAGCTTCTTTACAGGGAATGTTTTGTGTTAGAACTTTCCAGGAATAAAAATTTAACACAACCTCAGCATTACCAAATAAGCTCTCACTCGTATCCTCAGGTGTTTATGCTATAAAATTTATTTTTCCCTAAAGATGCAAATTTATACAGTGAATAGCTACATACTTCACAAACCAATAAACACAATATATATATTAATAACCCAATTCACCGGAACAAGATAACCGAGTGGACTGAAACCGGTTCGGACCGGTTTTCATGAACGACAGCAGACTCTCTGAGTGCCGTCTAACTATCAGGGAGTTGGGGCCGCAGCGGACACCGCCGTTGTGGTCGTGCCACCCGTTGGAGGCTCCATTATTTGTTTCTGTTTCAGGTGGTCCAACCATCTCGCAGCGATCCAGGAGCTCTCCAGTTTCCACATTTCTAAGGTAGGCTTCCACGGCGTCTGGTTCAATCACGGGGAGTTCGCCTTTGATGGAGGAGCGGTCCATGATGTGCGGCTGAGGCGGGGAAGCGATGGGAAGACTCACTCCTCGAATCAGCGGGGGTGGCGGTGGATAGAAGTGAGGTGATGCTGAAATAGAGTTAAAATTATCCAATCTTAATTCAAAATAAGGCTGATGTTACTAAATTTTAAATTTAAATTATTTTTAGTGGAATTAATTTAGCTTAACTATTAACCAAATTCATAGTCAACTGCTTTCATCAGGCTGTCCTATGCAAATTTTTTCTTGTCGATTATAGTAAAATTAATAGTAATATTAATTAATTTTAATAGTAAAGTAATTATTACAATAATTGCTTTCATCAGGCTGTCATATGCAACTTTTTTCTTGTCGATTAATAGTAAAATTAGTAGTAATATTAAATAATTAATATTAATAGTAACATAATTATGTTAAGCACACCTTGTTATCAAATGATCTGTTGTTGTTCGAAGGTAGCAACATTTTCGAAACTGTGTAGATGTTTAAACTAGTGTCTTAGAATAAAGCAAATGAACGATAAAATAGCTATTAGGATTTTAATGAAGGATCGAGCGTAAGTTCTTATGTAAATTCTTCCATCTTTAGAAAAGCCAAAGGTAAGGTTTAAGTTTTTTACCCAATCTATATCCATTAGGATTACAAGGCACATTTTCCATATGACCAGGAAGCAGGGCCGGAGCCGGATATCGGTCCATATAGGGTCCGCCGTTTCCCAGATAGGTCTTTCCTCTGGGTCCCATCCAGGACTGAAATGAGGATTGGAGCTATCGGAGAGCAATCCGGGGTCAGAAGCATCGCCTCAGTGTTCGGCTGGGGGCGGTTCCAGGACCGGTTTGTGGCCGTTCTCCTGCCGGGGTGAATCTTCTGGGGTCGGAGGCCATTCCTTCTCGCATTCCTGGCCTAGGGTAGTTAGTTTTGGCTCCGAATAAAATATAGGGGAAAGTTTCGCGGCTTTCACTGGTTTTTCATCTCCTCTCTGTAGAATTTTCCGTTTAGATTTTTCCGGCGGCGTGACGCTTTCCTGACTCTGGGGTGAGGTGTGAGTTTTTTCCGCTTTTGCTGGACAGTGACCGGGTTCTCCGTTTGGACAGTATCCTTCGCTGCCGGGAGATTTGGCGCTGGATGCGGGGCTGGTCTGGGAGGGAAGGACTCGAAGACATTGTACCAGGGAGCCAACCACTAGACACTAGGATTCGAGCTTCTGCACGCTGAAAAAAGGATTATTACAAAGTATACTAAAGTTATTAGCTATGTAGTAATTTAAAGCAGTATTTAAATAAATTCATATATATATATAACGCAAGTGTTTTGTGCGAAAAATGTCTGGTTGAGTCTCTTGTTCGAAAAAAGTTTTTCATTGAATTTGCGTGGCAGTCAAAAATTCAACATTAGCTACAATTCGGATTAAGCTTTGGCTCTATTTCCCTTAGAACAGACTCACATACGATCAGACATCAACCTCAAAGCAATTAGGTACTGTCTGTATACCTCAACAGTTGATAGGTTGCCATAATAAGATGTTGAACGGCCTCGTTCTGAATGCCATCCTCGAGGGATAAAATAACATAAAGCCAAATCCATTTACCGGCATATGTTTGAAATCGAATTAGTAATGAGCACGAGTTTTCTTTTTCATCACAAACTAAATATGAGAACCTTATATATAGTAGGAAAAGTTATGTAGCGAAATCAAGTATATATTGTAAAATAAAAATATGCACTATAACATACAATAAGCTACAAATTTCATTGGTACATTACAGACTTACATAACAGCAAACCCTAAGCTTATAGATCATACAATACATTCTCATAAAATTACGCACTAACATACAGTAAGCTACAAATTTCATAGGTTTAGTAATAGGTCCAGTAATTTGTATTAATTGTATAGTATTAATTTTATATTAATATAAAAATGATAATAATATTATATAATACACAGTGTTATGAAGAATGACATATACATGCACTGTAATATCTCAATACTTAAATATTAATTTACTGTTCAAATTTTACTGCATAGCATTTTCTTAGTCAACAGTAACGCAAAGGAGTGTCCAGTTTTCACTTACGAAGTTTGTGCTTAAAACTTGCTTCCGGAATGTCAACAGGATAGATGAGAGCGTACCAAGACTTTCCAACGAGTTCCAGTCTTGCGTAACCCAAATGATGAATATTTTTTAATAAAAAGTTCTACACTTTACACCTTGCAATAATTACACTGTAAGCTCTTCGTTCGAATAGCTGATGTAAGTAGGTCAGAAATTACATAACAATTCTGCTTTATTCAATACACAAAAGTAAAGGTTTAAAGCGTATGACAATATTAGAAATAAGCTAAGTGTTGATATGGGTAGCTATGTAAATTATAAAGTAACAAAATTTTATTTATAAACGCTAATTGCAAGCAATAATATTGCTTACCGGGTTGCATGATAAGCCAAATACTCTGGCTGCACAAAAGCAACAACACAATATTATATTTCTCAATTTAGTGGCCTTTAAAAACATTGATTGTGCATCAAAATTTTAATTTATAGTGTTACACAGTACACATTATTACGCTAAAGTAACATAAACTTTTACTTTCGCTAATGTTTCATAAACTAGATAGGTATATTTGTGTTTAAACTGAATGCGAACATTATTTGACAATTATCTTCAAGACATTTTTATAGCTTCCAGAGATTATGAAAATCAAGAATCTAATAACAATGTATACCGGTTGAAAATATTTTATAATAGCAAATTAATCTAAATCTATCTGCTTACACTTCATCTATTTCTGTAAATCTCATATCCATTTCGTGTAGAGCACAGAATATGGTAGGATTTCCAGTTGCCATGATATGACAGGTCTCTGGTGTTATCAGAGGGGGTACAGAGAGCCGCAAAGGCGGGCTGGGGGAAAGAGTAGCCAGATGTTGATGATCGGACAGTGGCTGCCAGAAGGGGCTGATAAAGGTCGTGGTTGGGATGAAGATAGCGACCTTGGATTACCACAAACTAAAAGAGACACATCTTTTAGACAGATATGGCTTGAGGGTGAATAATGAAACATGAATAGTAGCTGATGGATATGAAAAAGCTTTAAATTTATCGCATAAGGAAGGAGTGCATACTTGTAATTGATCTCTGTAGTCGGCTCATGCCCAAGAGTGCATAATTGCACTATATATAAGAAGAAGAGTAAGCCACTAGAGGGTCCTCTTCTTGGCATTGCGTAACGGTGCTCCGACCACAATACTCGAATGTTCCCCCGTTTGGTGGGGGGGGGGTAGCTCTCTTCGACAAAGCATCCCCGCCCTCCGTTTGGTTGGGGGGGGGGGTAGCAGAAAAGAGGTCCCCGTTTGGTGGGGGGTAGCCAACAGCCAATCAGATTGCAGAGACCCCCTCCCCGTTTGGTGGGGGGGGGTAGAGCAGAGGATTACGGTAATTTTTGTTCTATTCGCAAATGGGTCCCCGTTTAGTGGGGGGGGGTAGCAAAGAGAGGTCCCCGTTTGGTGGGGGGGGTAGCAATGGAAGGTCCCCGTTTGGTGTGGGGGTAGACAAAAGAGGTCCCCGTGTGGGGGGGGGTCGCCAACAGCCAATCAGATTGATCCAATCTTAGCCTGACTTGGCGACCACCCCCCAAACGGGGACCCCATTCTGCCTACCCCCCCCCCACCAAACGGGGACCCCTTTTGCATAGCCCCCCACCAAACGGGGAGGGGGTATGCTTGTCGACCCCCCCGCCAAACGGGGGAACATTCGCGTATTGTGGTCGGAGCACCGTTACGCAATGCCAAGAAGAGAAGCCCTCTAGTGGCTTACTCTTCTTCTATAATATTAAGGAATAAATTATGGACTCTTGTCATGCCATATCTAATGGACGTCGATTTACATAAACTCACAAATTCTTAACAGAAGGTTTAAAGACTCCTAGTCTTGCTCCTAGTAAGGCAGTTAAATTCAGTGTTATGACAGCCTCTTGATAGCAGTAATGCCGCTTTTTCTTGCTCGCACTTTAGGCTATAATTTACCCTTTGATATTGAGGCTGTCGTTTGGCAGCCCGACTTAGATTGAGGCGACACATGAAGACTCGATCGTCGGTTGAGAGAAGATGCATTGAGGTTGGTGTGATCATTAACTCTGATTTCACCATGGCATGATCACGCAAATCAATAATATCATAAACACTGTCGCCTTGAGAAGTAATTTCTTCCTAAATTAGAAAATAGGTACGTAGATTGTCTATATAAAACTCTAACATATTAGCATCTAAAACAAACGGTTTATTAATTCTGTTAAACAAAGTACTACAAAGGATATTATTGGTTGGTCAATTCCAGTTATGGCACTGTCCTGTTATGGCACTAATTTTCAGTTCTGTTCTGGCACTCTTCAGTTCTGTTATGGCACTCATGAGTTCTGTTATGGCACTCATGAGTTCAGTTATGGCACTCATGAGTTCAGTTATGGCACTGATAAAATTCACTGATGCCAATACAAAAGACAGTAATTTGTTTTTGCCCAAGAATTAACTATAGGGTAACCTAGTTCTGTATGGACAAGAATATTTAGTTTTATCTTCAGCATATATCAGTACTTTACTGAACAAATGCCATGAACAAAAATAAATCTTATTGATTGAATTTTTCAAGCAATAGAAAAGGGTAATAACATCTTAATAGTGCTTTGAACTTAAAACAGAAGCTTGAAGCATGATTTTCCGGATTTAGAGCTTTTTGGTAGTTTTGTTTCGGTTACAATAAAAACTGTAAAATGATAAAATTTTCAAAATTATTTAATTTTCCGTTAAAATGATAGGAATTATCTTTAAAAACGTGTATAAAATGTTTTTACATTAGTCTGAGTTTTTCTGTTTCTAACATTACAAATCCTACTTTAAAGTCATATAAAATGCACACAAATTTTGCTGTTCAAGGAAAGTGTCGTGCCCGTGATCATGATTAATTTTAAATCTACAAAAATTGATTAAACATTTTCTAAACTGATAGTCTAAGTTAAATACTAATTCCAAGATACCGCAATTTACCATTTCGGCAATAATTAAATTAATACAAGTATCACTCAGGTTCATAAACGTCTGTCGGCATGTTTTTTGACGCAAGCGTGAAATTACTCGACAATCGTAAGACTTACAGCTTTAACCGTGTGAACAATAAAATATGTAAAAGTCAGCGAGATCAGAGAAAGTCGAAAGAAATGGACCCCCTTAACTGGCTAGTATTAATACTAGTGCCATTATTGCGAGTGCCATAACAGATCTCACGAGTGCTATAACTGATCTTTTGAGTGCCATAACTGATCTTTTGGGTGCCATAACAGTACTAGTGCCATAACAGATCTTAGTGCCATAACTGCGCCGTTTTAGTGCCATAACTGGACGGAACCTATTGGTTATATAGTATACAAAGGATATATTAATACTGAAGATTGAGGACATTCTCTAGGGACAAAGCTTAGCCTTTTTCTAATTTTTAGATTCTAACTTAAATCTAATTCTAGATTCTAATTTTAATTCTAATTTAGTTACCTAATTTTTCAAATATATTTCACATTGAATTTTGAACAAACCTGCACTCGTTTCGGATTTAGCAGAGTTGGCTCAATTTCTTGTCCGAACATAAGTTTTCTTTGGTTTGAGAAGGGTCAATTTGAGGGGGAAGTCAACCGTTAACGTTAACGCGCATAGCATTATATTTGTAGGATATAGGAGGACGCTTGCCATTCACTTATCATCATGTACTCTTGGCTGAACAAATCAGATGAACTTCACAACTTACCACGGAATGACCCAAATAATCCGAAACATTTTCTGATATATACAAAAGTTTTCCTTCTTGTGTGACCAGCAGCAAAAATCCTCTAAGAGCCTGCAATAAGTATAAGGGTTTATAATGATTAAAAGTTGTAAGTTAGGCAAGGCTGTCCTACGTATCTCTGATACGGAGAATTTATTGAGACTGCTTAACCGAAACTGCTGCTCCTACAAACTTTACTGAAAATAGGAAGTGCGTGGCACTTTTCTTTTTTCTAAAGCTATGCCACACAGATACTTAGGATCTCTTTAACCATTCCCTCCCAACTCGTTTGGGGAAGAAATAGTTGAATTGGGGTCATCCGTTTTAAGATATATTTAAAGGGCGAAATAAAGCTACAGAAGCATAGCTGGCTGATAATAACCTGTCCTGTCCACAATAAAAGTAAAGCATATTTTCCAAATTTTAGTATTCAAACTAAAATATTCATATTAGAGCCAGTTTTTAGTGTAGAGTTTAGATTTGGTAGTAGCCTGCATAGACATTAACATGCTAACTAGAATAGTGCGTGAAAACGTAGACACTAAAATTATTAAAATTCGATTTATTAAAACCAAAATTTTTAAAACTCAGTTTTTGGTTACAAAATTGATCACAAATATGTCTGCATATTCTTACTTTTATATATTTCAAATGCTGAGAACTTATTGTGAGATTGTTTGCATTTTCAAATTTTGGGGGAAATTAGTTAAATTAGGCCTTGGGGGGAATAGTTAAAGAGATTTGATTACTTATATTGCTGGACGAATTAAAATTTGAGATCTAATATACTTTAGTTTTCTTCATAAGCTGTGGCTGCTTTTAAATATATAATTCTAGACTTTTTAACTTTTCTTAATAAATGTAACTAAACTTAATATATATGTTAAACGTTAATTTAAGCCTAAGCGGATCGCGCGATTATGTTGATAAAGATTCCCTAGTTATTCAGCCGTAACCTTGAATCTCAGTTAATGAATGCTAAGATAGTACTTTTGATACGTCCAAATTTCCTGGAAAATGACGGCAAGTCTGACTTCCAGTTACTAGAACACAAAAGCCAGCAGCACAATTCACATATGCTTAATAAACAGTATATATGAGCAAGAGTAGAGTGTTACAAGCGTCAAGCTCTTAGTAGGCTTGTGGACATGATCTGCACGATAACGGCTGACCCCCCCCCCACAAATTAGACCCATCACTTCAAAGAAATTCGCACGCTATGAATACATTCTAAAGCTCGAAAACACAACTACTCAGACGGTTCAATGTGCGTCTGTTGCGAGCTTCAGCACACAAGCATAGCGTGTGAATTTCTTTGAAGTGATGGGTCTAATTTGTGGGGGGGTCAGCCGTTATCGTGCATATCATGTCCCAAAGCCTAATAACTTAAGAGCTTGACGCTTGTCATACTCTTAGTTATTACGTACTCTTGATATGAGGAATAGAATATATATAATAGGAATAGGAAAATGAGTCAAATAAGAAATTAATAAACATTTTTATTGCTCTAGAAAATTACCTGGTTTTCTGCCAAAACTTACTTTTGGAACGTGCATTTTTAATGGATGGATTGAATGTGCATATTTGCAGACGAGAAATATACAACAGTAGACAACAGGGCAGAAAAGGAACACGCTACATAACTTCTGCATTACTGGCAGGCTCTGGTCACTTCACCTGAACCTAAAGCCTCGGCCAACATATGTAAGCCTAAGCCTAAGGGCGATTTTATAGTTCAGTCGCAAGGTGGACGCACGCGGGTTGACGCGCGTATGCAAGAGTACACATATAATAGATAAGAGTGTGACAGCCGGTAGGTTCTCTGTTATCAGCTGCCGGTACATGCTATGTTCGCTAACGGCTGACCTCCCCACAAATGTGTATGCTCACTTCAAAGAAATTAGAACGCTATCTTTGCGTGTTAAAGCTCGCAACAGACGCACATTAAACCAACTAAGTAGATCCATCGCTACCAAGAAAGCTGCTGCTTACTAAGATAAGTTTTGGAACTTTTATTTTTTCTTTCATAAAATTTGTGGTTTAGGGTTTAGCAAACTGCCATTGTGCTTTAAAACGATAGCACGATAAATCAATGTTTAAAATTGTAACTCAAATGTGCAAAGAAGCTCCAAGAAATTTTTCTTTTCTTACTGTGTATTTTGCACTCAAAACAAACTCAGGTTAAATCCTGTTATCGAAAACATTTTGCATTTTACAATTATTGTATCACCTTTTTTGAAAACGGTGAATGTTTTAATCGTTAAAATGGTTTCTTTTACAACCTGACAACATACACCATATTTAAATTACGTAGCCTGATTTCTAGATTGTGGTTTGGTGATTTTCCTGCATTAAGTGAATCACCATCGTACTCTCACCAGCAACTTTGCTATCAGGATTTCAGCTGTCATAAAGGATGGGCTAAGTTCTCGGAGTTTACCAATTACATTGTACTGTTAAAATTGTTCGCTCGTGCAGATGGTAATCGGTAATGGTAATTGGTAATGATGGTTATGGTAATCGGTAATTTTATACAAGAGGGATCCAGATGAGTTACGTTTATTTTTTACAATTATTTGATTCTAAGCTAATCAGTAGAGCGGTAGTTAAACCGCTCAGCTATGGTTTTACTCGTAGTTTGAGATAGGCATGGGGGGGGAGAAAAAGATCCCCCTGTGTTTGTATCTTAACCTCAATAGATTAACTTTGCACAAAATTTTTAAAACAAAATTCATTAATGCTACCTTAGTTTCTAGGCTACGGACATTTTCCATCTTTCCTATCTGAGTGCTCGCCCTCTCCCTCCGATTCCTTTCTGCAGCCTATTTCTTTTTACCCAAGGCTTCCGAGCAAGCCCACTAGCTTTCAGCCATCTTAGTCACTGTTGTCAAGCGGGGGGCAACTGCAGTCAGCAGGCGACTGCAGTTGCCTTGGGGGTGACTGAAATAACCGCACGGCAGTCTGGCTTGGGGGCCATGTTTTCTATCCATGGTCTTCGCTTCTCCGCTTCTTGTCCGTATTTAGAAACGGTCTGCGGAGAGCAGCATTTTTCGGATCTCGAATGAGAACCACAATAATGCTGGGCCACTTACAAAAAAACCAACTAAGTAGTTGTGTTTTCGAGCTTCAGCGTGCAAGCGTAGCGGCCAAATTTGCTTAAAATGAACATATATACACGTTTGTGGGGGGAGGTCAGCCGTTAGCGTGCAGAGCATGTACCTGTAGCTGATAACAGAGAACCTGCCTGCTGTCACACTCATATATTATGTACAATTGGTATATGCAACAACATAATTTTAAACGGCTAAAAGGGCATGTTAAAACCGGGTGCGCTGACGCGTGTCGATGCGTGCCCTCAAGAGTTCACGACTCTGAAATCGTCTTAAGTTTAATCGTTATAAAATGTTACACGAAACACTCACAAAAAGGGAGATATCTTTCCTTGCGAATGTATATGCAGGCCAGAGAAAGGACCTGCAATTGAAACAGACGCTGTCGAACTGTGTCCGGAAGAGGCAACAGATTTTTGAGCAAATCAATTTCCGCATTTATTTGTTCACGTCTTTGTTTTGATGCTCCTTTGGTTGATCTGGAACACAATCAGTTTGAAGCGTTGAATAGTAAATTAAAACAGTAAATAAAATAAAAGGTTGAGGAAGAGAAGTGCTGACTAGTTACAATTTCAATTTTACTAAAATTCGGCCTGATTAGCACTGTGGAGAGATCTGTTCGATTTAGAGAAGGAAAATCTAGAACTCCTTCGGAAATGAGTTATGAAATGAATAAGTTTCGGAAGTATGTTGCATTTGTGGCAGAAATCTGGTTCGAGAATATATATACAAAAACTGTTGAATATATTTGTCAAATTTCTGAAGTAAGGACATTTAACTTCTCTAAGGCATAATGATTACGAAATTGGACTATAAGTCCTATTTATAGCTAAATTCATGAAATTTGTCAATTGTCATCTGCCAATAACCGTCGAACCTGTTAGGGGTAAAGCCAGAGTTCATTTCTTTTTCCAGTTCCATCCCAACAGTCTGTTCATAATCCGCCCAAATCGCAGTAAAATCCCACTTTCCTTGACCAAAACGGATTCCAAGCCAGTCATAATTGAGTACAAATATTCCATGTCCGTTTGCCAGAAGCTGACATTCTCGAATAATCAAAAAGTTACATAATCATTAGTTTAGTAATGAATTTTTAATATTTCTTGTAGAATAAATAATTTATTTAAATTTATACTTCGTCGTTTCTCGTTAAATTCTTAACTTCTCAAAAAAAATCATAAATTTTAAAAGGATTGGCTTTAAGGGGAAGGCATACTTCAGGAACTGAAAATTTTTCATTGTTTCTGCTATACAACTGAATTCATAAAAAACGATGGCTTTTCTGAAGTAATTTTTAAATTTTTTCCTAAACACAACAACTGCAAGGAAAATACTGACAAACAAACAATTTTATTGCACAGTTCGTGACAAGAAGATCAGTAACAAAGTCTCCTACTCAATTATACACCAAATGTAATCGCTTTTTATTTTTAAGTTCTATGAAATAAAAATTCAAAACATGAAATTAGCATTTGCAATCTTTCCTAATTTGACACTATGAGGTACATAACAAATGCCAATAACTGCATCTATTTCGGAAAACTAATGTAATTAATACCAATGAAGAATTATAAATATGAATATGGAGAATCAAGCATTAACGTCATAAATAAATTAATGTAAGTTAACAATGATCTGCCAATACGCCGAAAAGACTAGAGCAAATTAAAATGAACTCTAACCAGTTAAATGATTACTTGATGTCAAAAATTTGAAAACAATTTAAATTAGTAAAAAATCAAGGATTGAAAGCTGGAATTTGAAAGTAACCACAAAAAATGTACAGCTGAGAAATTCCCACGGTTAAAGAGTACACCCTCACTGCTGTGACAAGAAACGTCAATTTGTGACGTAGCATTACATTGCACTCTGACTAGTTTAAAACGGGGGGCCTGGCCATGTTAATACTGATAATTATATAATAAATTGCATGTACAAAACTTAGATTACTTTATAAAATGTAAGTTTGATAATCAATCAATGTAATGTCAGGGACAACTAAATCAACAGTTACGTTAGTTTTCGTCCGCCCCCCCCCCCTGCTGAACACACTACAGCTGCATGCTTACGAGTCGAAGAAAAAGTAAACATTAAACCCATGTATTTACGCAATATAATGCATGGTCGTTTCGTCATCGTTTACATAAGCTTCAGATTTGAAGTTAGCAAATTGAAAAAATCTGGCAGGGGCAATCATCAATTTTAGCGGAGTGTGGAGGTTTACAGCAATTCCTCCCCTCCGTTTCAGCGATAATCTGATGTCGTGGTCTTTATTGAACTTCATTAGAAAAGAATAACCTAAAAGATCAGTTTAATTTTAGTTGATAATAAGAAACCTACTAAACAAGACTTCATTGTGTTGCCGGTGATCTAATGTCAGAATGTAATAATTAGCGATGTGAATATAACGTATAGTGTAACTTTGAGACGTGAACTATAATACATAAGAGAGGAATCAGAATAAAACTGTCACAACATGATCCTTCCGTATACGCACATCTGTGTCTAAAATTCGCAAAACTTAACCAATTGAGCTCAAATTTGGTATGGGTGCATTTTAACACATTTCTGGCCAGTCTGTGACAAAATTTAAAAATTTAAATTTTTAAGTTTCTAAAGGGGGGACGAAGGCGAATCGAAAAACTGTTGTCTTCCATTTGAAAAGTAGCATACAGAGGATTTCTCGCTGAACACGAGTCTTAAAACTGTTTTCGATCTGGCTTTTCGTTAGCTCAGAACTAGTTAAAGATTAAAGCTTAACTTTTAAGCTTATATACTTCCATCCAGCTAACGAAAACCCAGACCGAAAAACTGTTTTCAGATTCGTGTTCAGCGACCTTGAAAACCCCTGTATGCAAATGGAAGACTTGAAAAGACATGGAAAAAAAGAAATTTTTAGGTTCGCCTTGGTCCCCCCTTAAATCCTAAAAATTTCACTTTTTCAAATTCTGAATTTTGTCACAGATCGATCAGAAATGTGCTAAAATGCACCCATTCCAAATTTGAGCTCAGTCGGTTATGTTTTGCGAACTATGGGCTCAGGTATGCGTATACGGAGGAATCACCCTACCCTGTCACAATATCGCATTTCTAAAAGCCCGGTTTATACTTGTTTCAGCAGCTTTCCCTTTTGCTCCACATTTTAATTAGAACAGACAAAATTCTGTTTTTTTGCTACGGACTCATCCACCACCAAGGCACTACATGAGGCCTATATGGTGTTGCTGTCCACAGTCCTTTGAAAGTGGACAATAAGCGGAGAAGCTAGACCACAGCTAGAAAATGTGATCCCCAAGCCAAGTCGGTGTACAGTTATTGGCCAGTGGCCGCAGTCACACCCAAGGCAAATGACGTTGACTGTCAGCAACACCGTTTGCCCTCCGCATACCTCAAGTGACTAAGATGGTTGAAACCTTGCTAGGCCTACTCGGAAAGCCTAGGGACAAAAAAGCTGCAGAAGCAAGGTTCGAAGGGTTAGAGCCGAGTCTGAAAATAGGAAAGAAGGAAAGTCCATTTGTTTGATCTAAATTTTAAAGTAATAAGTAAATCTAATTTAACGTGAAAATTCTAAAGCAAAAACTTATCCTTTTGAGCAACTTCGCCAGCGGTAGATGCAATCAAAATTCTGTTTGGTTCCTGTTCCCATTAACTCATTTGCTACCTAAATTTGGATAAGGTTTTCGGGAACAATACATAGGATCTAATCAATCTTGTCCTTTTTACTGTCAATTACCAGCCCAGCCGATTTGTGTGTGTAATAAATCCACCCCGAATCCGAAAACAAAAGAACATGTGTGACAGAGCTAGGCTTGTAGTAATTTAAATTAGATTTGAAATTGAAAATTAGAGAATTAGAAACTTGCACACTCAAATAAGAAATAAATTACACTTAGGTAACAATATGCAGTGCATAGCAAACATTGCTAGTGATTAAAAAGAAAATAGTTTAAAACCATGCAGATGACATGGAATCAGACTAATTTTCCACAACCACTGATTGTAACCTTTCGTTAGCTAGATCGTAGCTTCTTTTTTGGGCAAGTTACTTCCATGGAATTTCAACGATGTAGATCATAGGTGTAGCTAGGTTCATTTAGCACCCCACCTGCACCCCCCTTTTCGTGCTCGTTCGTGCTGGGGTTGGGAGTTAGCTAACTTTTTAGTGCTACGTTAGTGCTGTTTAGTGCTAAAAGTGCTAATATCAAAACTTATGGAAACTATAGAATTCTTAATGTTAAAATTCGGGGTGTGTGCAGAATTACGAACTTGATTATTTAGAAATTTTAATAATTGGAATAGATAAATCTGTACTTGTTTACTATTTTCCACGTTCGTGCTAATCGAAAAAGCAAACTTAAGTACCTATAAATAAGATTGAATCATGATGACTTTTTGACGACCGGTCAACGAAATGTAAAGTTAGCTAACTCTAAGCTCACATTCTGCGCAAGAACAAAATTGCCAGATCAGATGCCTGGCCGCCAGGCATAGGTGTAAGTCGTGGGGTTTTGGGGAGGGGGGTAGCCCCATAGGTGTAACGGGGATTTGGGTTGGGGGGTCCCCTCCCCCGGAATTTTGGGGGGCCCCTTTTTAGACCCCCCCAAACCTCCCCCCAAAAAGTTTTCTATTTTTATGCCAAAAATCGCATTTTCAGCCATTGCTAATGCCGAAAAACATGAAATTATTAAGTAATTTTAACATTAGACAGTGTTCTTAAACTCGAAAACTTGATTACCAACACGTTTCTGACTCCAGAATAAGGTCAATATTGAGTCTAGAAGTCCATAAACCGTTATAAGCATGTATTTCTCGAGAAAATAAACACTTTAAGCCAAAAAATTGGACTTTTTTGAAAAATTTTGCAAAATTTGCCCTAAAACTGCCCAATTTTTGGCCAATTTTCGCGCCTTCGGCGCGACTACCCCCCCCCCCCCGTTGGGGGGGGGCCCAAAAATTTATGGGGGGTTTGAAAAAATGGCTGGGGGGTACCCCCCAAACCCCCCCCCCCCAATTACACCTAGGGTAGCCCCCAGTCATTGCCTCAACTCCCCCAGAAATTTGTGGAGGGGGACGTCAACCCCAACTAGAGGGGGGGAGTCAAAACGGCCGAAAATTTCTAAGGTAAAATTGCAAAATATTTCAAAAATGTCCCAAATTTTTGTAAGTGTTTATCATTGCGAGAAATACAAGTTTTTAACTGTATTATGGGCTTTCTGTATTATTATTGACGTTATCTTGGACTTGGAAACATGTTGGCGGCTATCAAGTTTTCGAGTTGAGAAACAAAGTCTGATATCAAAGTCATAGGTGTACCTGGGGGGGGGGGAATTTTGGAGGCATACCCCACCCCAATTGGCCAAATCCCAGACCCCACCCACCCAAATTTGCTAAATCTCACCCTCAAAATTTTGAAAATTTTGCCTCAAAATTAGTAAAAATTCGAATTTTTTGGAAAAATTCAAAATTTTTGCAAAAATCCAAGTTTTTCGAATAAATGAGCAAAAACGAAGAAATATTTTTGATTTTTAGTTGGAAATAACGTTTTTTAAGCAAATTTTTGCGAATTGTTTCTAAATTTTTGACCAAAAAATTTTTACCCCCCAAATTCGATTTTTCCGGACCCCACCCCACCTCAAAACGGCTGACCCCACCCACCCTAATTTCGGCTATCCCCTCCCCCAACGTTTTCTCAAGGTACACCTATGGTCAAAATTACTTCATAGTTGAATGTTCATTGGCATTGGGAACGGCTGAAAATGCGATTTTTGGCATACGCATAATATATAAATGTTTAAAAATTTGAAGGATATATTATATTGCCAAGCGGGAAAAACCCGTTTTCAGATTTTTAGCCAGAACTTTTCAGTGGTTTGGCATATCGAAATGCTGTTTATACAGGCAGCTAGGCCTAGTCGTATGTAAGCATTCTTATGAGCTAAAGAGAAAAATTGTCCCAAACTTGCAGGATAGACATATACAGGGAAAAACCACCCCGAAAATTTTTTGGAAAGTTGACAGGAGCATTTCTAACCGTTCCAAATGAAAGAGCGAGTTGTTTTTAGTGTATATGTATATACGTATATATACGTATATGTTATTTTATATTTCAGCTTGAAGTCATTTCCGTTGCATTCTTTGATTTACGGACATCTCATATTCGTGCGCAATTGACGTTTTGAGTCCTGCTCCGGTTATATATATATTTTATTCGTAACAACCACCGGACAGGCTCAAAAACCACCTGTGCACTTTTTATACATCACCTCTGGATCTCTTGGATTTAAACATATACGAGAAACTGCCTACAATTTAATAAACTTTGGTAAGTCTGGCTTTATTTTATAGTTTTTTACAATTAAATGATTACAGCCAAGGCGGCAAATCAGGGATTTTCAATGGTGGAGAGCGAAATCGGATTTAGTTGGTATTTTCCTCCTCGCCGCCAATAGGGAAACCACACCGCTGGGAGGAACATGGTATAAATATACTATAAATATATATATATATATATATATATATATATATATATATATATACTGTTCTGCTGAGCAATAATGAAAGATAATGAAAGATAAGAAAGAAAGATAAACACTACATACCCAAACGCATCCATGTTTACCACTGCAATCTCTTTGGATATGATTACTCCAATCATGTGAAAAGAAGATCACGCAAAATAATTTCTAAAGCTGCAGCATATATTTGGGCAAAGTACAAGTTGTACTTCTGCAGTTTTAAAAATAAGGCTGCGTGGATATATATATATATATATATATATATATTGAAATAACTTGTAGCGGTTGTTGTAATACTTTAAGGCAGAGCAAATAGAATTCAAAGTATACTCCACCTGAAACATTGTAAAGCTTACATTGAAAGCAATGCAAAGAAAACAAACAGGGTATTTTTTAGGGATTCTTCCGGTGGGGGAGCTTCCCGAGGGGGAACAGAGTTTTTGCAAAAATGAGCCAAAAATTAATATTTTTGGCGTATTTGTACGTATAAAAGCAAAACGTTCTGAAAAATAACAGGATTTAAGCTAAAAATAGCAATTTCTACGAGAAAACTTCCGGCGAAACCGAAATTTGGCTTACAATCGCTTTAAAACGGTGCAAAAACGCCTATACCGTTAAAAACGAGCCTGTGGGGAAACAAAACATATACATATTACATGTGCTTAGGCAGAAAATACAAGCAACTGCAGACAAAAGAATGAAAGTAGAATCGAAGAAGTAAGCGGGGGTCTGGAGGAGGCAGCCCCCCAAAGAAGAAGCCAGCGTCCAAACTACAGCAAATTGTCTCAAGAAATTAATTTAAACCAAGCTTGAAATTCCAACTACCGAATTTTACGGCTGCATATTTTTAATCTCGACTGCGTAAATGCGTAGAATTTATGCCAAAAATCGTGCGCGAAAAATGGCCAAAAATTGGGTATTTTTAGGGTAAATTTTGAAAAAATTTTCAAAAATGTCGAAATTTGTGGCTTAAACTGTTTATTATTATGAGAAATACACGTTTTTAACTGTATTATGGATCTTATGACTCAATATTCACCTTATTTTGGACTTGGAAACATGTTGGCAATCAAGTTTTTGAGTTTAAAACCACTGTCTATGTCTAATGTTAAAATTACTTTATGGTTTGATGTTTTTCATCATTAGAAACGGCTGAAAATGCGATTATTGGCATAAAAAATGAAAAATTTTTTGGGGGAGGGTTGGGGGGGGGTCCTGGGGGGTCTCCAGAGGGGGCCCCCCCAGAAAATGTTGGGGGGGAGCCTCCCCCACCCCAAATCTCCGTTACACCTATGCTTGAAACGCGGTGCACGTGCACTTGACTAAACTTTAAATTGCGCAGAACATGAGCTTAGAGTTAGCTAACTTTACATTTTGTTGACCGCTCGTCAAAAAGTCATCATGATTCAATGTTATTTAAAGGTACTTAAGTTTGTTTTTTCGATTAGCACGAACGTGGAAAATAGTAAACAAGTGCAGATTTATCTATTCCAATTATTAAAATTTCTAAATAAGCAAGTTCGTAATTCTGCACACACCCCGAATTTTAACTTCAAGAATTCTATAGTTTCCATAAGTTCTGAGATTAGCACTTTTAGCACTAAACAGCACTAACGTAGCACTAAAAAGTTAGCTAACTCCCAACACCAGCACGAACGAGCACGAAAAGCGGGGTGCAGGTGGGGTGCTAACTGAACCTAGCTCATAGGTGTACCTGGGGGGGGGGGGGTGGGGGGGGGAACCCCTCCCCCAAATGGAAAAGTGCCGACCCCACCCTCCAAATTTTGGAGGCAGACCCCACCCCCAAATGGCCAAATCCCAGACCCCACCCACCCAAATTTGCCAGACCCCACCCTCAAAATTTTGAAAATTTTGCCTCAAAATTAGTAAAAATTCGAAATTTTTTGGAAAAATTCGAAATTTTTGCAAAAATCCAAGTTTTTTCGAATAAATGAGCAAAAATGAAGAAATATTTTTGATTTTTAGTTGGAAATAACGCTTTTTTAGCAAATTTGCAAATTTTTTCTAAATTTTTGACCAAAAAAATTTTTTTACCCCCCCCCCCCCAAATTCGATTTTTCCGGACCCCACCCCACCTCAAAACGGCTGACCCCACCCACCCTAATTTCGGCTACCCCCTCCCCCAACGATTTCTCAAGGTACACCTATGATGTAGATTGTATGTAGATCACAATATCACATCAGGGGTATATACATAGGTGTGTTAGGGGCATAGTTTCCTTTGGGGGGGGGGGTTGGGGGGGGTATCCCCCCCCCCCCCCAAAAATTTTGACCAAATTTACCCCCCCCCAGATTTTTGACTTACCCTCCCCCAACTTTTGGCTACCCCCCGAACCCCCCCCAACGATTTTTGGACCCAAAAAGTTAGCTAAATTTGGTCGAAAAATGGTCATTTTTTGAAAAATTTTTCCAAAATTTTGACCTAAAATCGCTTTAAAACGGTGCAAAAACACCTAAAACGTTAAAAACAAGCCTTATTTTGATGAAAAAAGGGCTAAATTACAGAAAATTTTGCATTTTTGGCCATTTTTCGAAATTTCTGAGGTCCGAATTCTGGGGGGGGGGGGGTTGGGGGGGGGTACCCCCCATCACATTTCGGAGGTCGGCCAAGCTTTACCCCCCCCCAGACCCCAAGTTCCAGGGAAACTATGGTTAGGGGGGGTGGGGGGGGCCCCCTCCCCCCAAATGGAGGGGTCGCCGACCCCCCCCCCCCCCGCCCCCCTAAAAATTTTTTCCTACCCCTCCCCCCAAATCGATTTTTTCAGACCCCTCCCCCCTAAAAATTTTCTAACCCCTACCTAAATTTTTGAAAATTTTTAGCCAAAAATTCTTAATTTTTCCAAAAAATTCCAAAAATTACCGAAAAATTGCTAGAATTCGCTTAATTAAGCTAAAAATCGTTAAAAATAGCTCTAAATTGAGAAAATTTTTCAATTTTTTAGCGAAAAACCAATTTTTCGCCGACCCCCCCCTCGAAAATTTTTCTTACCCCTCCCCCCAAATCGACTTTTCGCGACCCCCCCACCCCCTTTTTTCGCCAAACCCCCTCCCTAGTTTTTTCAGAACCCCCACCCCCACTTTTTTCGCCAGCCACACCTTATACCACCTGTTTTGGTTGGGGGGGGGGGGGGAAAAGTCCAAATCTGGCTTGGGGGATCTAAAAAATCGGAAGTTTTGGAAAAATACTGTACCCAAACTGTACCCAAAATTTTTTCAGGTAAACATGGCCCCTTTTTGACATAAAATCTACTATTTTATACATAAATCTACTCAAAAACGAATCGTATTGCGTTTTACAAGCTAGTTTTAGCGTTTTTAACTATTTGCAGCCAATTTTTTCAGAAAATTTTTGAAAAATTGGAAAAATTTTTGTAAAAATTAGGCAGTTTTTCTCTTGTTTGGACGCCAGGGGTGGAGGAGGGGAGGGGATTCTTCTCATAGTTTCCTTTGGGGGGGACGGGGGGGGGGTTGGGGGGGTATCATCCCCCCAAAATTTTTGACCAAATTTACCCCCCCCCCCCAAGATTTTTTGACGTACCCACCCCCAACTTTTTTCTACCCCCCCCGAACCCCCCCCAACGATTTTTGGACCCAAAAAGTTAGCTAAATTTGGTCGAAAAATGGTCATTTTTTGAAAAATTTTTCTAAAATTAAAATTTTGACCTAAAATCGCTTTAAAACGGTGCAAAAACGCCTAAAACGTTAAGAACAAGCCTTATTTGGATGAAAAATGTTCTAAATTACAGAAAATTTTGCATTTTTTGGCCATTTTTAGAATTTTCTGAGGTCCGAATTCTGGGGGGGGGGGTTGGGGGCACTTATAAAGATGGGGGGGGGGACAAAAATTTTGCCTTGGTCCATGTGTAACTGAGATCGGAGGGGTTTCCGTTCCGGGTTTCCCCCTCATAGCATCGGTGTACCAGGCTAACCCTCTGTGAGACCATAGTTTCCTTTGAGAGTTTGGGGGGGGTTGAGAGGTATCCCCCAAAATTTTGACCAAATTTACCCCCCCCCCCGGATTTTTTGGCTTACCCTCCCCCAACTTTTGGCTACCCCTCCGAACCCCCCCAACGATGTTTGGACCCAAAAAGTTAGCTAAATTTGGTCGAATAATGGTCATTTTGTGAAAAATTTTTCTAAAATTTTGACCTTAATTCGCTTTAAAACGGTGCAATCACACCTAAAACATTTAATTAAGCCTTATCTTGGTGAAAAAATGGGCTACATTACAGAAAATTTTGCATTTTTTGGCCATTTTTCGAAATTTCTGAGGTCCGAATTCTGGGGGGGGGGTTGGGGTGGTACCCCCCATCACATTTTGGAGGTCAGCCAAGATTTACCCCCCCCCAGACCCAAAGTTCCAGGGAAACTATGTGTGAGACCCACCCACGGAGAGGCCAGACCCCTTCCTCCATACCCGACCTCAACTACTCCCTCCCCAAGCCGAGCTCAAACTCCCCCCCTAAAATTGGGTCCAAACCAAGGAAAAAATGCAAAATTTTTGAAAAAGTTTTTGAAAGAAAAAAAAGAAAAACAGCTAAAGATGGTTATTTATAGCAATTAAAGGGTAATATACGTAACGTTATTATAAACCACAATCTGGGCTAATTTAAGCATATTTTAGCACAAATTTGTCGATTTTCATGCCCTATTTTCACTACGAAAAATATTGACAGAAACGTTTTGTACGTTTAATGTACTACATGTAGGGAGGGGGGCATGGTTTTTTTAGGCCATAGCTTAATAGCTTAGGCCATGGCCTAAATCTATGAGTCGATGGCCTAAAGAATTTTGGCCGTTGAGGCCATGTGGCTTAAATTTTTCGACGAAAACCCAGTTAAATTTTATTGATTTTTAAGTAAAAACAGTAATTTTCCAAAAAAATTTCTCGCCTTCGGCGCGAATTTGTACATTTTCGCTTGTATTTCTGGGCTGCGCCAGCTGCCAGCTAGTTAAATTGTCTATTTGCACTTATAAATACATATTCAAGGTATAATTTCATTTACTGTTATAAAGATTTCATCGAAGAAATGCTTTTAGTAGTTTAACCTTATTTTTATTAGTTTAATTTTCTTCTTTGGTGCTCTATACTCGCATGCTTCTGTTTTAAGTTTCATTAAAAATTCATTATATAATTCATTAATACTGTCGTGGACTATTTTTTCTATGCTAACAAGGTTCTGTTTCTGACATTTTAAGGCAAAAACGTAGTTTTGCTGGTGTGTGAAACAGTGACGATGGCGACTTTTGTTTATGCGATTTCTGAATATATAACGCATGAATTGAATACATGATAACTATAATTTTAACAATGCGTACAATAACGCGCACCCTAAAAATTGACAAAATTTGGATTGCCTAAATTTTTTGGTGATGGCTTAAAAAATTAGAGTTCGGAGACCAAAAAACCCTGGGGGGGGTCGAAAAAAGTCGATTTGGTGGGAGGGGTAAGTAAAATTTTCGAGAGGGGGGTCGGCGAAAAATCGGTTTTTCGTTAAAAAACTGAAAAATTTTCTCAATTTTCAGCTATTTTTAGCGATTTTTAAGGTAATTGATCGAATTTTAGCAATTTTCCGCTAATTTTTTGCAAATGTTCTAATTTTTGTTTAAAAGTTGCAAAAGTTCAGGTAGGGGATTGAAAACTTTTAGGTGGGGGGGCAGTGTTTTTTTTCGCCGACGGCTTATGTGTAATTGTTACATAACTTTTTTACAAAAATTTTTTGCTATTTTTCAGAAAAAAGTGTGTAACTTACCTTATAATTTCTATTTTTCCCTTTTTTATTTCCATATATATATATGTATAAATTATATTGGTAATGGGAACTAATTATTTCCCCATTGTTACGAAACAACTATTATAAGTGAAAATTCCCCATTGAAATTTAAATAAAAATTTGTTGAGCCTTCGCAATCAACCAGACAGTTAAAAAATGAAGCAATTATAACGCAACGAGCTGCATTCTGCCGTGCGTAGGTACTGCGTATATAGCTAGAGAAAGGAAAAGCAGCAACGAAAATTAATTGGGATGATTTCGGCTTATTAGAACGAATAAAAATTTATTAGAAATTGAAAACGCAGATTTATCTGAAGAGAATGAATGAACAAAATGCAAGTAAAGACGGAGACAGCAATTCGATTGTCTAAGTATATAGGTATATACATAGAGAAAGCGAGTTCTGTATACAACGCAAAGAATAAAATACACAGAAATGTGTGAAAGATTCTGACAATTTGCGGCCCATAACAATAATATATCTGGAAACAAATTAGCGCATAGAAAAAGTTCCACTATTTGGCAAAACTTGACCAAAATTTTGTAGCGGCAATTCATTCTTCTTTCAATTTTTGCTCCTCAACACGAAAAAGTATTAGAAATTATATATGCGTTTCCGACCAAAAAAAACGGAAGTCGATAAAAAGTTGATTTTAAGAGAGAGGAGTAGAAAAAAATTTTTTAGGGGAGAGGATCGGCGACCCATCCATTTAAGGGGAGGGGTCTGCCTCCAAAATTGGAGAGTGGGGTGTACTTTCCGAGCGCGGGAAGTTCCCCCCCCCCCCAAGGTACACCTAAAGAGCTGGGGTGTTTAACTGCCACCGCTTTTCGTGCTCGTTTCGTGCAGTGGTAGGTCGCTAACTTTTAGTGCCTGGTAATTGCTGTTGTGCTAAATTGCTAATATCAAAACTTATAAATTATAAATTCTTAATGTTCGAAAATTGAAATTGTGGCAAATTACGAACTTGTATTTAGAAATTTTATAGTGGAGCCAGATAAATCACCTTTTTCCACTATTTTCCACGTTCAGTGTAATCGAAAAAACAAACTTAAATTTTTATTGTCAACATTGAATCACTGATGACTTTTTGACGAGCGGTCAACAAAATGTAAAGTTAGCTAACTCTAAGCTCATGTTCTGCGCAATTTAAAGTTTAGTCAAAGTCACAATCACACCGCGTTTCAAACATAAATTGTAACGGAAATTTGAGGTGAGGCTCCCCCGTATTTTCGGGGGCCTCTGAAATTTGGACCCCCAACCCTCCCCAAAAAAATTTTCGCACCTTTGCCAATAATCGCATTTCAGCCGGTTTCTAATGATGAAAAACATCAACCATAAAGTAATTTTATTAGACGACGTGTAACC
>JASAND010014754.1:0-20919 GCA_030248195.1 Trissonchulus latispiculum
TTCTGGGGGACTCTGCCCCCCAGACCCCCCCCCCCCCCCGCCTATCTCCCCTTAAATTTATATTCTTGTCAAAAACATAACATGCTTCGACTTTGGAAAAAATAATTTGTAACTTAGATTTAATACTATTCGTTAAATGTCAAATAGAACTTTAGAATACAACGTATATAATTAATAAAATGCATTAGTTATCTTTGAAAAATTAAAAAATATGGAGAATTTCGCAATTTTTTGCGAAGTTCCGCAAATTTACTTTTGGAAGACTGTGTAAAAGCTCGCAAAAAGTTTCGACGAAAAAGTCCGTTGAAGTAAGCCAAATTCTGTCCACCTGTATATCAAATCAGTTGCGAAGTGAGGTCAAATCCGGAGCGTAAGTTAGGCCAAATCTGGTGGGTGACAAACTAAATTCGTGTGCATAGTCACACCAATCCGGTGCGTAGATAACAGAGATCCGGTATGTATGTAGATCTAACCGAAATTGGTGCGTCGGTGGATCAAATCGGGTGGGTCAAATTTCATGGAATAAATTCGATACGTCAGTGACCACATCCGGTGCGTCGATAGGTCAACTCATGTGCGAGCTTGCATGCTAACAGATTTGGAATTGAGAGACATATCAAAAATGTGTGAAGAATAAAGAATCTAATGTGTGGAAACAGATCCGCAACCGAATCTTCAAAAATCATGTAGGTATCATTTGGTGCGTCAATTCTTCCAAAAAATTATATAGGTATCATTTCTGTGCGTATGTGGGACACGGGGTGGCCATCCCCGTCCACCCATACATTGCCCAGGTGTGCCTTGGACTCAATCTTCAGTCATTCTTTAGTGTCTTAGCCGCGGTTTACCACCGTTTATCAAAGTTACGTTAATGGACAAGGTGAAAAATTTACATCAGTTCCTGACAATCCGCATTGTCGAAAAATGGCCGAAGACAAATATTCAAAAGGGTTCCTTCAAGTCTGGGGTTAACACGGAAAAGCCGGTTCACCGGTGTGTCGATGTGGCGTGAAGCTAATCTACTAAGCTCATTTTTAGCCTGTCAACCAACCTGTATATCGCACTCATTCTGTAGCATAATCATGACAATGATCGGCGTTCAGGGCCATAGTAGGTTTCCACCAGCGGCTGATGAATCTCCACAATTCTGGCAATACCCTCAAACAGTATTGTCAGCACGTCGGCATACAGAACATGCGTTCTGGCATCGTCCTCACCCCCACTGTCCAGAACAGCACGGTTCTGCGCTGCCAGAGCCTGTATCTTCTGCCGCAGATAGTCACCGAAACGCCTGAGGCCCTCATCATGCTGCCCCAGCAGTGGAAACAGTTTAAAAAACCGCTCAATCGACGCCACGTCCTCTGCCTGCAGGGCTTCGTCAAACTTTCGACCCACCAGCTGACACAGTTCTGACTCCGCCTGACGTAGGATGGCACAGGACTGTTGAATAGAGGCAGCGTCATCGTTGTCAGTCGGCGACGCGGAAGCAGCGACGCCTTCATCCGCCGAGAGATTTGCGGAGGCAGACGGTGACTTGACCGCTTCGTCCAAAACCGGGAATCGGTGTATCAGACCGGCAGCCTGTTCGTAGTCCTCATTCTGAAGACGGTCTGAACACCTTCGGTGCAGAAGCGAAGATCAAGGATATCTTCCACTCGTTGAAGGCAGTCGACCACTCTTGATTTTGCTATGTCCAAGTCTCTCACCTTTCCTATAAAATCCATCACAAGATTTCAAAGATTAAATTGAAGGAGACATATATACACATGGGGCTAACAATAAGAAACACATTCAGCCAAAAATCATGTGAAGCAAACGAGAAAGTTTGAAAACAGCTATACGTACATATGTACGAATACGGAAACAGATATACGTATGAATGAATACGTATTATACGAAAAACAGCAGTATATACAACAAGAGCATCTGAAATTAGATTAGCATGTGTCCTCTAAAAAAGCGCTTTTGAATTAAGTGCTAGCACTCAACTACGTAGATGCGTAAAAAACGTTAGACAAAAATAAAAGTTGTTTATTATCATTGCGGACAAAGCACGGATAGCAGCACAAAATAAGCTAACAAATTTTAACTGAGCTAGCAAAAATTCTGCCGTTTTTCTTTAGGCTACAAACAAATAACAGACTGTAGTAGACAAACCAGAAATATTTTCTGCAAGAACAGAAGTAAAATGACAGCATGGAACTGAGTTGTGAAGCATCCGACTCAACGATTGCAAGCTGAGTCATCATGCGATTCGTCATCAGTCCACACGACTTGAGGACATCACTACTTTCTGCTGACATGGAGTCAATCTCATTGTCCAAAGCGTCTTGCTCCATGTAGCACTTCATTAACTCCTTTTCCAATCGAGCAATCGACGCGGAAAAGTCAAATTCGGGAATGTCTTCACCATCAATCATATTTCATGTGCTTATATATATACTACACCTGAACCGTAAGTAAATACAACAAATATATCTTTGAACCCCGCCATGGGCTTACTTCTGGAGGGGCATTCGTAACAGATCCTAGAGTGACAACATTTTGAGGAGGGATGGTGAAAAATGCTGTAATAAGACTAGCAGACCAGCAACAGGGTTGGGGCGAGACCAAGATTTCAGCGAGACCGAGACTGGACAAGTCTCGACTTCTGGACGAGACCGAGACTCACAAATTTAGGCTTGAACTTAGTTTCTTAAAAACAGCGATTTTTGTGTTTTTACCTTAAAAATGCTTTCGCTAAAAATTTAGGTATATTTACAAGAAATAAAAATGCTCCTCTGGAGCATAAAAAAAGTAATATGGGTGATGGTGAGGTTGTAAAATCAAAAGAGGACTAGTCTTTAAAATGCTTAATATGGGGGCTAGGGTTCAAAAATAGAAGAGGACTAGGTTGTGAGCGAATTAATATGGGCACAGCTTCGCCGAAAAACCCATATTCGCGGTTTATAAACGTAAATCATTATGCATATCCATCCAAGCTACATTTAGTTTATAGTGCATAAACAATCTCTACTGCTACGTATATACGTACAAGTAACAAAAATGCTCCGCACAAAAGGGGATAATATGTGTGTTGGGCCTATGTCTGTCGTTTAATCCGGTTGAGAAAGAAAGCATATAAATCCGACACAGCAAGTTTGGGTGGGTGGTTCTATGGCGAAAGTTGTTCAGTTCGATGCGGGCCTTCATTTGACTCGAAATTTGACCACTTTTGAAAATTTTAATTTTTGACCCAAAATCGCCTAAGTCCCCACCCCACCCCACCACAGACCTCTACAGCCACTTTAGGTACGCACTTCTATGACAAAAGTTGCTCAGTTCGATGCGGGCTTTCATTTGGTACCAAATTTGACCACTTTTGAAAATTTTAATTTTTGACCCAAAATCGCCTCGCCTAAGTCCCCACCCCACCCCACCACAGCCCTCTACAGCCACTTTAGGTACGCACTTCTATAACAAAAGTTGCTCAGTTCGATGCGGGCTTTCATTTGGTACCAAATTTGACCACTTTTGAAAATTTTAATTTTGACCCAAAATCGCCTAAGTCCCCACCCCCCCCCACCACAGGCCTCTACAGCCACTTTATGGTACGCACTTCTATGACAAAAGTTGCTCAGTTCGATGCGGGCTTTCATTTGGTACCAAATTTGACCACCTTTAGAAAACTTTTTAGTTTTGACCCAAAATCGCCTAAGTCCCCACCCCCACCCTACCACAGCACTCTACAGCCACTTTAAGCATGCAATTCTATGACAAAAGTTGTTCAGCTCACTTAGCGCTTTCATTTGGTACCAAATTTGACCACTTTTGAAAATCTTATTTTTGACCACTTGACCCCCTACCCGATTTACCCTTCAAACGGCAAAGTGGAACCAGTCCAGCAAAATGGGTGGGTCGGACGGCAAAACGGACTCCGGAAATGAGCTGGGCGCACCAGAAAACCCCTATGGACAAAGTTTTGAGAGGCTATGCACAGTCCTATATGGTGTTCTTGGAAGTCGGTACCGACTTGACCCTCCCGACAGCAAAGTGGAACCAGCCCAGCAATATGGGTGGGTCCGACGGCAAAACTGCTTACGGGAATCAATTCGCCGTGCCAGAAAACCTTTGTATGAAAGAATTGAGCTTTCTAAGTTGAATACACAGCGAGAAATTTCGATTTTTCATTTTTCGAATTTTCACCATTTTTGACCGGCCACTGTGGTCGCATGGGAAGTGATAGAGAAACGCAACCTGGACCGTTAGTTAGTTCAATATATGTAATTTCTGAATATAAAAAGAAATCGGCTCCAGCTCTTAACGTTCGAGCTGCGCAGCGACCACAAAAATGGTCACTTTTCGCTCTGAGCCGACATAGCGGCGCCGCTGCGGCGCTGACGCGCACAACCGGCGCAAAAAGTAGCGATTCTTAAATGGCTCATAGGGTACTACTAGACCCTATACCCCTTTAGGTCCGGCCTCCGCTGCAGATCACGTGAAAGCGGCGGACATTCAGTACAATACGACCATTAAATAGGAGAAACCGGAAAAAAAAACATCGCCGCCATAACCGGTCGGGGGCACAACTTTTTAACGGTAAGTGATACGGGGCTGAAACTTCGCACACATACTAAACTCGATGTGCTCTACAATTTGCGCATGAAATCTGCGGAGGATCTGCGCAGGATTTTGCGCAGCCTCTGCGCAGCTTATTTTACGGTGTCTCCAGGCACTTTTCACACAGGGGGGGGGGGAGGGGGGGGGGAGGGGAGGGGAGGGGGAAGGGGGAAAAGAAGAAAATAATGAGTATGGGGGCCGCTGCCGCGACCATATCGCGTATGACCTAAAGCAGAAAAAAAAAGAAGGAAACTATGTATATATGTATTCGAGCGTAACGGAACTTTTATTTTAGCAAACTTTTTCTTTGAGAAACTCTTTATACTAACCAGTGCATTTTATCCATTTATATCTCAAGAATAATTTTAGGACTCTGATCTTCTATTTCCTTCCTGCTTGAACCAATAGCTTTAGCATGATATCCTTAGATCTCATCTCGTTGCTTGCTGCAGTTCAACACGACCACATCATGATAATTTAAGTATATATTCCTGGCAAGTCTAACAGTGTATATATGCAAACAACTAAATATATTCAATGAGTATTCAACTTCTTAAATTTCTTATTACTGACTGACACTGATAGCTCTGTATGCGACAGAAGTTAAGACGAAGCGTGAAATCCCGCGAATATGGGTTGTTCGGCGAAGCTGTGCCCATATTAATTCGCTCACAACCTAGTCCTCTTCTATTTTTGAACCTAGCCCCCATATTAAGCATTTTAAAGACTAGTCCTCTTTTGATTTTACAACCTCACCATCACCCATATTACTTTTTTTATGCTCCAGAGGAGCATTTTTATTTCTTGTCCTTCTGTCATTTTAAAGGATCCCTTTCCAGCAATGCGGTAATGGATACAAGGAGCTTGAACAGTGCCGTAGGTACGAGCAGAAAACTGATTATATCAATATATACTACCACTGAATTCTCACCGCCGCCCCAAGCTTCGGCCGTCTGCAACCTCTGTTTGTGTGGGATGGTATAAGGATAAAACTTTTCGCCTCTCCAAACACCACTGGTCTATAGGCCCCATAGACCGTAGTGACCAGTGGTCACTTCCTCCATTTCGGCAATATGCCCATTGAAACGAGCGTAGTCGATTTACTATTAGTGCCACCGACCAAAACGCCGAAAAACGCTGTTTTAGGCCGTTTGACCAGTGGTCAATAGCAAGGACCAGTGGTCACTTTTCGGTTTCGGCGATATGCTCATTGGAAACGAGCGTAGTCGATGCCCTCTAGCCACCGCGCCGAAAACGACTTTTAGGGCCGTTCGACCAGTGGTCAAAGGTCACACAGGTTGTAGTGACCAGCTGCTCACTCCTTGGCAATTTTTTATGGGTGGGCGACATGGGAGACTCCCCATGAAAGGGGAGGGAGCGTCATGGGGGGGGGGGCCCACGACCAAAATATCGGCGGGGGAGCATATTTTAGAAGTTTTTTCGAAGTTTTTGTGGGTTGTTTGTGTACTCACTGCTAACAATCGCTACACAAAGGCTACTGTTACGGTGTTTATTCAGCGAAACGAGCCATACTATAGTCAAAAATCCGGCGAAGCCGAAAATTTTTGGTAAGTTAAAAAGTGGGAAAATTTGGCAGTTTTTCGGCCTTGGGGTGGTGCCCATATATAGTAAATCGGGGTCGCTGAAAACGATGAGCATACTGCCGATACCGCCCAGGGAGACGGATCATTATGGCTCCTGTGGTTCCTCTTAGAGGTCAAAGTTGGGAAAACTCACTCTAAACAGTGTTTCTCGGCGTTTCGGTCGTGGGCATATATAGTAAATCGACTACGCTCGTTTCAATGGGCATATCGCCTAAACCGACGGAAGTGACCACTGGTCACTACAGCCTGTGGTGACTAGTGACCACTGGTCAAACGGCCTAAATCTGCGTTTTTCGGCGGTGTGGTTGGGGGCATGTATAGTAAATCGACTACGCTCGTTTCAATGGGCTTATCGCCGACACCGACGGAAGTGACCACTGGTCACTACAGCCTGTGGGGTCTATTGAGCACTGGTCAAGCGGCCAAAACTAAGTTCGGCATTTTCGTCGGGGGCATATATAGTATACCGACACCCGCAAGGGAACACCAAAACCGACAAGGGAAAGAGGGAGAAGGAAAGGAAAGGGGGATAGTAAACGACACCCGCAAGGGCAACCCGAACCAATTTCAAGGATCTTTAAATTCACCCCAAAACTATTTTTCGGGCTTTCATCCCCAAAAACGAGGAGGGGGGGGGGCAAAGGATTTTGGGGGGTCGACTACGCTCGTTTCAATGGGCATATCGCCGAAACCGACGGAAGTGCACCTGGTCACTACACCCTATGGGGCCTATTGACCACTGGTCAAACGGCCTAAAACTGCGTTTTTCGGCGTTTTGGTTGGGGGCATTTATAGTATATCGACTACGCTCGTTTCAATGGGCATATCGCCGAAACCGACGGAAGTGACCACTGGTCACTACAGCCTGGTGGGGTCTATTGACCACTGGTCAAACGGCCTAAAACTGCGTTTTTCGGCGTTTTGGTCGGGGGCATTTATAGTAAATCGACTACGCTCGTTTCAATGGGCATATCGCCGAAACCGACCCGGAAGTGACCACTGGCTCACCCTAGTGGGGGGCCCCCATTCGGCGTCCTCCCCACCCCATTCGAGGAGCCCCCCCCATGAAAAGCCCCCCCATAAATCCCCCTCCCCCCCATACCCCAAAAATTGCCAAATTTTACCATTTTTACCCTAACAAAATTTTTCCGGCGATTTTTGACTAAATTCTTCGCTATTTTAGCTCTACTTAACATTCGTCATTTTTTCACCGATTTTTTAGCAGTTAGCACCAAAAACCCACAAAAGTTCGATTCCCCCCATTTTGGGCATATCGCCCGAGCCCCCCACCGACGGAAGTGACCACTGGTCACTACAGCCTGTGGGGTCTATTGACCACTGGTCAAACGGCCTAAAACTGCGTTTTTCGGCATTTTGGTCGGTGGCATATATAGTAAATCGACTACGCTCGTTTCAATGGGCATATCGCCGAAACCGACGGAAGTGACCACTGGTCACTACAGCCTGTGGGGTCTATTGACCACTGGTCAAACGGCCTAAAACTGCGTTTTTCGGCATTTTGGTCGGTGGCATATATAGTAAATCGACTACGCTCGTTTCAATGGGCATATTGCCGAAATGGAGGGAAGTGACCAGTGGTCACTACGGTCCATGGGGCCTATAGACCAGTGGTGTTTGGAGAGGCGAAAAAGTTTTATCCTTATACCACCCACAAACAGAGGTTGCAGCGGCCGAAGCTTGGGGCGGAGGTGAGAATTCAGTGGTACTATATATTGATATAATCAGTTTTCTGCTCTACCTACGGCACTGTTCAAGCTCCTTGTATCCATTACCGCATTGCTGGAAAGGGATCCTTTAAAATGACAGAAGGACAAGAAATAAAAATGCTCCTCTGGAGCATAAAAAAGTAATATGGGTGATGGTGAGGTTGTAAAATCAAAAGAGGACTAGTCTTTAAAATGCTTAATATGGGGGCTAGGTTCAAAAATAGAAGAGGACTAGGTTGTGAGCTAATTAATATGGGCACAGCTTCGCCGAACAACCCATATTCGCGGGATTTCACGCTTCGTCTTAACTTCTGTCGCATACAAAGCTATCAGTGTCAGTCAGTAATAAGAAATTTAAGAAGTTGAATACTCATTGAATATATTTAGTTGTTTGCATATATACACTGTTAGACTTGCTAGGAATATATATATACTTAAATTATCATTATGTGGTCGTGTTGAACTGCAGCAAGCAACGATATGAGATCTAAGGATATCATGCTAAAGCTATTGGTTCAAGCAGGAAGGAAATAGAAGATCAGAGTACTAAAATTATTCTTGAGATATAAATGGATAAAATGCACTGGTTAGTATAAAGAGTTTCTCAAAGAAAAAGTTTGCTAAAATAAAAGTTCCGTTACCTCGAATACATATATCATAGGGGTCGCGGCAGCGACCCCTAATATGTGTCAAAAGTCCCTGGAGACACCGTAAAATAAGCTGCGCAGAGGCTGCGCAAAATCCTGCGCAGATCCTCCGCAGATTTCATGCGCAAATTGTAGAGCACATCGAGTTTAGTATGTGTGCGAAGTTTCAGCCCCGTATCACTTTCCGTTAAAAAGTTGTGCCCCGGACCTGTTATGGCGGCGATGTTTTTTTTTCCGGTTTCTCCTATTTAATGGTCGTATTGTCCTGACTTTCCGCCTCTTTCACGTAATCTGCAGCGGAGGCCGGACCTAAAGGGGTATAGGGTCTGGTAGTACCCCATGCGCCATTTAAGAATCGCTACTTTTTTTGCGCCGCAGGTGCGCCACAGCGCCGCAGCGGCGCCGCAAAGTCGGCTCAGAGCGAAAAGTGACCATTTTTGTGGTCGCTGCGCAGCTCGAACGTTAAGAGCTGGAGCCGATTTCTTTTTTATATTCAGAAACTACATATATTGAACTAACTAAATAGCTAAGTCTCGTTTCTCTATCACTTCCCATGCGACCACAGTGGCCGGTCAAAAATGGTGAAAATTCGAAAAATGAAAAATCGAAATTTCTCGCTGTGTATTCAACTTAGAAAGCTCAATTCTTTCATACAAAGGTTTTCTGGCACGGCGAATTGATTCCCGTAAGCAGTTTTGCCGTCGGACCCACCCATATTGCTGGGCTGGTTCCACTTTGCTGTCGGGAGGGTCAAGTCGGTACCGACTTCCAAGAACACCATATAGGACTGTGCATAGCCTCTCAAAACTTTGTCCATAGGGGTTTTCTGGTGCGCCCAGCTCATTTCCGGAGTCCGTTTTGCCGTCCGACCCACCCATTTTGCTGGACTGGCTCCACTTTGCCGTTTGAAGGGTAAATCGGGTAGGGGGTCAAGTGGTCAAAAATAAGATTTTTCAAAAGTGGTCAAATTTGGTACCAAATGAAAGCGCTAAGTGAGCTGAACAACTTTTGTCATAGAATTGCATGCTTAAAGTGGCTGTAGAGTGCTGTGGTAGGGTGGGGGTGGGGACTTAGGCGATTTTGGGTCAAAACTAAAAGTTTTCAAAAGTGGTCAAATTTGGTACCAAATGAAAGCCCGCATCGAACTGAGCAACTTTTGTCATAGAAGTGCGTACCTAAAGTGGCTGTAGAGGCCTGTGGTGGGGTGGGGTGGGGACTTAGGCGATTTTGGGTCAAAAATTAAAATTTTCAAAAGTGGTCAAATTTGGTACCAAATGAAAGCCCGCATCGAACTGAGCAACTTTTGTTATAGAAGTGCGTACCTAAAGTGGCTGTAGAGGGCTGTGGTGGGGTGGGGTGGGGACTTAGGCGAGGCGATTTTGGGTCAAAAATTAAAATTTTCAAAAGTGGTCAAATTTGGTACCAAATGAAAGCCCGCATCGAACTGAGCAACTTTTGTCATAGAAGTGCGTACCTAAAGTGGCTGTAGAGGCCTGTGGTGGGGTGGGGTGGGGACTTAGGCGATTTTGGGTCAAAAATTAAAATTTTCAAAAGTGGTCAAATTTCGAGTCAAATGAAGGCCCGCATCGAACTGAACAACTTTCGCCATAGAACCACCCACCCAAACTTGCTGTGTCGGATTTATATGCTTTCTTTCTCAACCGGATTAAACGACAGACATAGGCCCAACACACATATTATCCCCTTTTGTGCGGAGCATTTTTGTTACTTGTACGTATATACGTAGCAGTAGAGATTGTTTATGCACTATAAACTAAATGTAGCTTGGATGGATATGCATAATGATTTACGTTTATAAACCGCGAATATGGGTTGTTCGGCGAAGCTGTGCCCATATTAATTCGCTCACAACCTAGTCCTCTTCTATTTTTGAACCTAGCCCCCATATTAAGCATTTTAAAGACTAGTCCTCTTTTGATTTTACAACCTCACCATCACCCATATTACTTTTTTATGCTCCAGAGGAGCATTTTTATTTCTTGTAAATATACCTAAATTTTTAGCGAAAGCATTTTTAAGGTAAAAACACAAAAATCGCTGTTTTTAAGAAACTAAGTTCAAGCCTAAATTTGTGAGTCTCGGTCTCGTCCAGAAGTCGAGACTTGTCCAGTCTCGGTCTCGCTGAAATCTTGGTCTCGTCCCAACCCTGTTGCTGGTCTGCTAGTCTTATTACAGCATTTTTCACCATCCCTCCTCAAAATGTTGTCACTCTAGGATCTGTTACGAATGCCCCTCCGTATAGTAAGCCCATGGCGGGGTTCAAAGATATATTTGTTGTGTTTACTTACGGTTCAGGTGTGTATATATATAGGCACATGAAATATGATTGATGGTGAAGACATTCCCGACTTTGACTTTTCCGCGGCGATTGCTCGATTGGAAAAGGAGTTAATGAAGTGCTACAAGGAGCAAGACGCTTTGGACAATGAGATTGACTCCATGTCAGCAGAAAGTAGTGATGTCCTCAAGTCGTGTGGACTGATGACGAATCGCATGAAGACTCAGCTTGCAATCGTTGAGTCGGATGCTTCACAGCTCAGTTCCATGCTGTCTCTTACTTCTGTTCTTGCAGAAAATATTTCTGGTTTGTCTACTACAGTCTGTTATTTGTTTGTAGCCTAAAGAAAAACGGCAGAATTTTTGCTAGCTCAGTTAAAATTTGTTAGCTTATTTTGTGCTGCTATCCGTGTTTTGTCCGTAATGATAATAAACAACTTTTATTTTTGTCTAACGTTTTTACGCATCTACGTAGTTGAGTGCTAGCACTTAATTCAAAAGCGCTTTTTTAGAGGACACATGCTAATCTAATTTCAGATGCTCTTGTTGTATATACTGCTGTTTTCGTATAATACGTATTCATTCATACGTATATCTGTTTCCGTATTCGTACATATGTACGTATAGCTGTTTTCAAACTTTCTCGTTTGCTTCACATGATTTTTGGCTGAATGTGTTTCTTATTGTTAGCCCCATGTGTATATATATCTCCTTCAATTTAATCTTTGAAACCTTGTGATGGATTTTATAGGAAAGGTGAGAGACTTAGACATAGCAAAATCAAGAGTGGTCGACTGCCTTCAACGAGTGGAAGATATCCTTGATCTTCGCTTCTGCACCGAAGGTGTTCAGACTGCCCTTCAGAATGAGGACTACGAACAGGCTGCCGGTCTGATACACCGATTCCTGGCTTTGGACGAAGCGGTCAAGTCACCGTCTGCCTCCGCAAATCTCTCGGCGGATGAAGGCGTCGCTGCTTCCGCGTCGCCGACTGACAACGATGACGCTGCCTCTATTCAACAGTCCTGTGCCATCCTACGTCAGGCGGAGTCAGAACTGTGTCAGCTGGTGGGTCGAAAGTTTGACGAAGCCCTGCAGGCAGAGGACGTGGCGTCGATTGAGCGGTTTTTTAAACTGTTTCCACTGCTGGGGCAGCATGATGAGGGCCTCAGGCGTTTCGGTGACTATCTGCGGCAGAAGATACAGGCTCTGGCAGCGCAGAACCGTGCTGTTCTGGACAGTGGGGGTGAGGACGATGCCAGAACGCATGTTCTGTATGCCGACGTGCTGACAATACTGTTTGAGGGTATTGCCAGAATTGTGGAGATTCATCAGCCGCTGGTGGAAACCTACTATGGCCCTGAACGCTTGATCATTGTCATGATTATGCTACAGAATGAGTGCGATATACAGGTTGGTTGACAGGCTAAAAATGAGCTTAGTAGATTAGCTTCACGCTACATCGACACACCGGTGAACTGGCTTTTCCGTGTTAACCCCAGACTTGAAGGAACCCTTTTGAATATTTGTCTTCGGCCATTTTTCGACAATGCGGATTGTCAGGAACTGATGTAAATTTTTCACCTTGTCCATTAACGTAACTTTGATAAACGGTGGTAAACCGCGGCTAAGACACTAAAGAATGACTGAAGATTGAGTCCAAGGCACACCTGGGTAATGTATGGGTGGACGGGGATGGCCACCCCGTGTCCCACATACGCACAGAAATGATACCTATATAATTTTTTGGAAGAATTGACGCACCAAATGATACCTACATGATTTTTGAAGATTCGGTTGCGGATCTGTTTCCACACATTAGATTCTTTATTCTTCACACATTTTTGATATGTCTCTCAATTCCAAATTTGTTAGCATGCAAGCTCGCACATGATTTGACCTATCTACGCACCGGATGTGGTCACTGACGTATCGAATTTATTCCATGTAAATTTGACCCACCCGATTTGATCCACCGACGCACCGAATTTCGGTTAGATCTACATACATACCGGATCTCTGTTATCTACGCACCGGATTGGTGTGACTATGCACCGAATTTAGTTTGTCACCCACCAGATTTGGCCTAACTACGCGCCGGATTTGACCTCACTTCGCAACGGATTTGATATACAGGTGGACAGAATTTGGCTTACTTCAACGGACTTTTTTCGTCGAAACTTTTTGCGAGCTTTTACACAGTCTTCCAAAATTTTTGCGGAACTTCGCAAAAAATTGCGAAATTCTCCATATTTTTTAATTTTTCAAAGATAACTAATGCATTTTATTAATTATATACGTTGTATTTAAACGCATTTTGACATTTAACGAATAGTATTAACCAAGTTACAACTATTTTTTCCAAAGTCGAAGCATGTTATGTTTTTGACAAGAATATAAATTTAAGGGGAGATAGGCGGGGGGGGGGGTCTGGGGGGCAGAGTCCCCCAGAAGCTGAGAAAATTTTGTAAACCTGAAGAAAATCCTTAACGGAAACACTCAAAGCTTCGATTTCGGCAGCCAGTAAAATCCTAAAATATATACTGCGTGTGGGCACTATGTATACGCATCAGAAAAGATTTTCATTCTTCAGATATTTTAGGAAATTAGATTATGCGAAAAGAATTTTATTACCTAAGCTTCCACTAAGTATTCTATCTCGGTTAAGTCTGAAAGGTATCTCCAAATATAAAAATACGCGCTGAAGGCTTTTTGAAATTTTCTGCAAAAAGTACCTGAAACACGTGTATTTATTATCAGAAATATATAACTGAAAATTTCTAGTCACGACCAAAAATCTTTACGGAACTTTACGCAGAGCTCCGAAAAAAGTTGCGGAATTTCGCAGTTTTTTTTGCAAAAAACACATCTCCCACTTTTCGGTTCCCCCGCCCACTGTTCGGAGCCCCCACTTTCTTGGGGGCTGTCCAAAACTCAAAATATTCAGTTTTTGAGGTCAAACTTTCAAAAACTTTCTCAATTGGCTAATTTTTGGACTTATAAGTTCATTTTTAGCTTAAAAACAGCGATTTTTGCGTTTTTACCTGAAAACTGCTAATTTTTCGCTTAAAATTTAGGTATATTAATACCTTGGGCTCCCCCCCCCCACTTTTCGGAAGCCCCCCCCCACTTTCAAAACCCTAAAAATGCCAGGCCCCCACAACACTTTGTTACCATGGTTTTCAATCATGGTTTCTTTTGCGTCAGCGGCTGCGTCATGAAGCAATTGTCGTCGTATGACGCAAAATGAAAATTCCTCTCGCGCAAGCCTGGCGCAGTTAGATTTAAGCTTGAACGAGAGGTAACATTGCGGAAAAATCGCGTGTCAAACGTGATATTTCTAAAAATTTTCTACTGGGGGCTGCGCTCCCAGACCCCGCCTATTTGTATTCTTACTCATTGCTCTGGGTTTATTTTAGGCGAAAAAAGTGGGGGGAGGTCGAAAATTTGGGGGGAATAAAATACGTTAAAATGCCAAAAATACAGTAAAAAATTGCCTGTTTTCTACATACTTCTATAACTATGCTAAAAAGTGCTCAAAAATTGAGTTTGAGTACCAAAATAGACGATTGTTGACCAAAAAATTCCGGCGAAGCTTGAAAATTTCTGAAAATTTTGACCAAAAATTCTTAAAATTTGGCATTTTCTGGGCACCTTATAGTGAGTGGGGGGAAGCCCAAAAAAGTGGTTGGAGGTCGAGTGGGGGGGGGACGCGAAAAGTGGGGGGGGCGGCCCCCCCCGCCCCCCCCCTATAAAGTAAACCCAGTTGCTGCTGAAAGCTATTTGTCCCCCTAGGAATGACAGCAGCGTGTGAAGAATCGCCTGAAGAAGATGCCCCCGGTGGAGCGTCGAAACCGGTTGTGAAATAAGGTTGGTCTGACTCTGGGTGTCCATGTTTTGATTTTCAATCTTCAAATTTAGCTAATATTTCAGAGTATACAAAGTCAGATGTAGTAGCAGCTTAGTAGTATTGCAAATTTAACACCTAAAAATAAGCAAATATATATATATATAGGTATATGTCTACAATGTTTGCGATAAGCTAATACAATAAGCGAATAAGTGGATACACAATATTCCAAAAGCTGGCCATACGTTGCCTCATCAATTGATCGCGAAAATGCTCTAAATTTATTCTTGGGAGAAGTCTTAACTAACTGCAAATCCTCAACTTCTGGAGAACGCACGGGATTTCCAACCTTCCCCCGCCCGTCCAAGCACAAGTCTGCCCAGGTATGACAAAGGCGGCACTGATTACGTACTCTGGTTCGGAATTGCCGACATACTGAAGCGAAGACGTGTTTAAAGCGTGGCTTAATGATAGCAATTCAAACCACAACTAAAAATTGACAGTTCTTGAACTGAAGTTTTCAATAGGCTGATAACAGGATATCTAGATTTCCGGTTATCCGTTGCCGTTAACGCAAACTAGGCGCATATGCGGATATGAAAAAACATTCGATGCCCATCGCCACTGTCAATCTTCTATCCTGTATATATAAATGCTGTGTTTTAGGCAAAATTCATTATCAATAGATTCATTTCTCATCGGAAGTTCCTGGAAAAAGTGGAACAGGTACGCCAGTTGGGTCGTTCATCTGTGACCTCTCAGTCCTTGGCTGGCGCCGCTGGTTCATCAAAGTCATCCGCATTGTCAGCTGAAAAGCCTGATCCTGTGGAACTGGACACCCTGCTTGCTGAAGTCACCCTAATGCATACCAGGGCAGAACTCTACCTTCGCTTTGTTAAACGTCGAGTGGCGGCTCATGTAAGCGTGTATTCTACTGCTTTTACTATGACTGTTTAATCGACGTTTTCTTTATTTTTATCTTCGTGAAAACCTGGAAATTTGGCAAATATTTGTATTCATTCTCCTGGATGTAGAGGAGCAATAGCAAAATTTATTATATTGTGCTAACAAGAGAAACCAGGCAATCGAACGAATAGTGCTCCAATATTTTGGTTAAATGGGTACAACAGCCCGGCAACTTGGGGACTTCCTGATAATTGGTTCCCTTGTCCCCCTTGATTTGAATATTAGGAAGTCCGCCGTAAGTACTTTTCTTGGAGTGATCTTAGTGGGTAAATGCAGTGCCCGATGTAAAACGTCTGATGTATTGAGCTGATTTTATATGCTTACATTATCTTTGATGACATAATAGCTAAAATGTCTGAAACTATTCTTTTTTTAATGCTTGTTAAGCGTTTCTTGATTTTGTTTTTCACTTCTTGCCTTTTCTAAACGTTATTACAGGCTGAAAACCTTCCCGAGTCAGATCCAATGAAAAAGGAAAAGTTGACGAAGGCAGAAAAGTTGTTGCACTCTTGCGATTTGCGACTGAAGATGCAAGAACTTATTGGCCAATACATAGCTTTGGAAGAATACTTTATGCGGGAATGCGTTTTGAAAGCATTGTCAACCGATTCCAAAGGTAAACAACTGTACTGATTTTCTGAAGCTTGTGCTTTCTTATTTTACCACCAAACTCTCTATAGACGGGGGGGGACGATGAATGAAAGGTAAACGATAGACTTTAAAAGGATGTTCTTTCTAGATTGGGCTTGGTTGCCTACAGTACTACAGATCAGGAGGACTTGCCATGAAATCAATGACAATTGTCACTACTGTCATTGACATTTCAATTGCAATTTTTGTTTACAAAATGCAGGTTTAATAATACCAAAATCTGTAATGAAATTGAACTGATAAACTGCGAATTCAGGCCTTTTCTGGCCACTACGTACTGTAATTTTATGCTGCTGAGCAAGAATTTAAACAATGTTTAACCTAAATAATTAAGCTTAAATAGCTAAAAGCCTGAATTTCCGGCACAGCTGGAAAATATTTTGAAAAAGACCCTGTTTTCCGGGTACTTTTGGGTTCTGGGATGCGACCCAAATCTGGAATCGGGAATCGATTCCTTGCAGGGTCCTTTGACCTTTGACTATAGAAAAGCCTGAATCCTTCGACTTTTAAGCTGGTGATTCCTTTTGGATACATCAACTTTGAACCGTTATTACTCATTCATTACTTGAAGCTAAGAAGCCGTTTTTATATCAAAATGGAGCTTAACATTTTCTCTGTCTAAAGAATAGAATGAAACTAATTTTGGATTTCGAAAACATTTTAAATAAGAGCAATTTTCAGATTTTTTGCAGACCGTAAATTTTTCGAGATACATTGATTATATAATTCGATAACATAAGTGGTTTAACGAATTCAACTTTGGATCCGATAGTCCGAGGTTCGAATCCCCGCTGCCACAAGGCTTTCACAAATCCCCTTGAGCAAGGGACTAAGCACATATCGGTTCGCCGTGGGCTCTAGCCAACCCAGCTATCCATCCTTAATTGGTCGGTAAATGGGTACCACTTATGTGGGAAGGTAACAGGAGACCGTGTAGGGCATCTGCCTTGAGCTGGCCCCTCCTCCACAGTTGTAGTCATCATTCGAGATGACACTCCTGGCTCAAGGGCTGTGTATCCGGGGATGAGCACCGACACCCTAGACCCTGACAAGGGTAGGAGAATTCTCCGGGGGTTACCTTTACCTTTACCTTTATAATTCGATACCTCTATCAAATACCTGGTGACCCTTTTTTAGTTGTTATGAAATCGCTCTTCGCAATATAGAAACTAGCTAAATTGTATGCGCAACCACGGTTTTTTTTGCGTAAAATACTGCGTATTTACGCAGTCGAGCTTAAAAATACGCAGTCAAAAACAAAAATACGCACCAAAATACGCAGCCGAAAAATTCGGTAGTAGGAATTTCTGGAGTGCTCTAAATTAATTTCTTGAGACAATTTACCGTAGTTTTGGCTCTGGCTTCTTCGGGGGGGCTTCCGCCCCCCTGACCCCCCGCATATCTCTTCGATTCTCCTTCCGTCTACAGTTGATTATACTTTCTGCCTATGCCCACGTTGTACCATGCGATGCTTTTCTTTCTATTTGATATGATATATATAGTATATAAATTAAAATCTTATATACGTATGTGTTCAATCAAGGGAACAGTAACTCTATTTGTCTAACCAAATATTGGCTTAAGTATTAAACTGTTAAAGGCAAAGAAGTCAAAGTTTTAAGAGCAAATTTACGCCGAAATTCTAAAATTTTCTTCCAATCTTCTGCAATTTTCAGACCCCCTGCGTATCTACCGCCCGTGACCTATTCATTCACACTCTTACACCACAGAGAGAGCACGCAATTTAAGCTCGAGCTACGATTCTTAACGTTGTTTAAAACTCTTAAAAACAGCATTAATTCGACGCTAAATGCGTGTGTAGCTTTCATAACGTTGAAAAGCGATTTTAAAAAATTATACGCAGTCTAGAATTAAAAAATACTGCACTCGAAAACAAAAATACGCAAAATTTACGCAGATTCGATTTTCAAAAAAAACCCTGTGCGCAACCTGAGTTTTACCTACTTTTCCCAACTTTGGCAAGAAAGCAGCAATCTGGACAACTAAAAAAGAGTCCCGGGGTATTTTTGTGTAAACGCATCTGCTAAGTGGTAACCGTCTAGCATGTATACTATGCTCCACAATCGCTGGAAAAAATTTGGTCGTGTTTATGTAAAACTACGTTTTTTATGATAGCAGCCTATGGAATAACAGCTGGAAGCTGACCATGCCTCAGATAATAAAGTGGCATTTATGAGACCTTCAAACTGACGCACTTAGTTTAATTATACGGTTTTACATAGATCAAGAAGCAATTTGATTCTTTGATTTATGCAAAAATGACATGGTTTTGAAGCCAAAATAAGAAAATGGTAATATCTCATGATAGTGAAAAGCTAGAGGGTTACTTTAAAATGCAAAAAATGTAGAGCACGCCATGATCTTTCGAATGAATATAATCATAGCTATACAGCTACTGTCTAACTGAGAGACATTGGCAAAATTTGCCCTGAACGGAGACGTCGAGTTTTTGAAGCAGGATTGCGTGGAGAGTGTTAGAATGCTAAAACAACTTATTTTGGAAAGTTTCGCCAGATTTCATTTTGATTTGGGCCGTCAATCAACAATACATGTCCAAAAAAATTACCACCTTAAAAAAAGATCACTTTAGCTTTTGATATTTTTATTCATATTCTTGAGAATGCTTCTAAAAATTTCTTCAAAACCAACGTTTTGATTTGGGCCGTCAATCAACAATACATGTCCAAAAGGAATCACCACCATAGAAAAGATCACTTTACCTTTTTATATTTTTATTCATATATTCTTGAGAATGCTTCTAAAAATTTCTTCAAAACCACAGATTCAAACAGCAGATAACGAAAACTTCAACTGTCAAAAGTTAACAAAAGAAAATATGTTCGTATGTATTACTATGCCGGCATAAAAGGGCAGCTGGCACTGCCCGCCGTTGTCAATTGAGCCTTTCCTCTCCAAAGGTACGTTTCACGCCCAGATAGGAAGACGCGACCGAACCCGTACAGTGGTCACCCATCAGCCTTACTAAGTAAGAGGTCGCTAGACGGGAACAGTAAACTGTCATCGCTGTGTATATAGTATACTAAAGACAAGGTTTAAATCTTTCAAGGTTTGGAGTTGCGTTGCGGCCTTTTGCTTAGGGAGGATTTAGGAAAGGTAAGACAAAGAGAAAGATAACGGAAGGAGTCATGGATTTTTCTCAAATCTGCGAACTGGATGCAATGGTGGAGCACGACTTAATACAGGTATACTACCCGCTATCTGGTGCCTGAGAGGATAGAAATGGACAGAAGGGGGTCGACCATGACAGGTCAGTGCCGCCTGGCACTCGATGAAGTTACTGGCCACAGGCCATAGATATAATTATATTAATGAAATAATGGGAAATGTTTTTGTTTTTGTGTTTTTTGTTTTTACTTTGCATGCATACTCTAAACTAAGCACGTGTGTATGGGACCACAGGGCAGAAACGCTTTTCAATACCTTTTTCTCCGGGGCTCAAAAGACCTAAAGCTGCAACTAGTATGTCGGTACGCCACTGACGACGCCCGCCGAATACTAGTATCAGTCTGGCAGAGTGGTCAGCGAGTGAATGCACCTAACTCGTATGAGTGTGTCTGTAGCACATAATCGTATTGAGTACCATTGACTTAGCTTGCCGGCATATAAAGGTGCAGGGGGTGATTCTCCGAATTAACTTCCTACATCCAAAGTGGATAACCTTAACACAGTTACAGTTATCTGCATTGGGTGTCTCCGCGGAGAGGCCTCGCGACAGCTCACCAGCTAGCGGGCGGGAAGTGAAACCTAACTAACTAACTAACTCAAACAGCAGATATTCTGTCCACGTAGAAACTGGTGCGTTTTGTGTTGCTAGGATATATAGTTTTTATGTGTTATAGGAGATTTCAAGGAAGACAGCTACTCTTCACCGGTAGTGGACGATGTATTCTTTGTGGTCCGTAAGTGTGTCCGCCGCTCCATTACCAGTTCCAATGTTGACTGTGTCTGTGCCATGCTCAACTATGCCGTTGACATTCTGGAGACCCACTTTCTGTCTCGCCTGACCGCCAAACTGAAGGTGGGCTACCTGTCGGGAGTCTGGCAGAGGCCTACAGCAGCGCTGCGGCCGCCTATTCCTCAGTGATCAGTCAGGGTCGCAGTGGCGCGCCGGCGGAAGCGACCGGCCCGGTCCAGGCCCGGCTGGATTTCCTGTCGGCCCTGAACGATCTACAGATTAGCTGTGAGTTTGTCCGGACCCTTCGACAAACCATCTCCATGGATGTTGGAGAAACATCTTCGGGCAGCTCAGTGGTTCAGACGGCTGCCATCAAGCGGAAGTTGGACAGCTGTCTGTCCGCTTTTGAGGATCTGGGACTTAAATTCAAGGGGGCGGCTAAGTCGGGCGTAGAACAGCTGATGACCGCTGCGGCCAAGCCAAGCAAATTCCAAGTCCTGGTGTGCGGCCTATTCAGACTATACTCATGCGCCTACCGAGTCGGAGTTTGCCGATTTTGAGGTCAACGACCCCTTCATGGGTCAGCTGCTGTCCAATCTTAATTCCATGTTTGACGAGTTTAAGCACAGCCTAACTGCCA